>JAKOOJ010000028.1:3830220-3905220 GCA_022577455.1 Arizona elegans
CAAGTATGAATTTTCCCTCTCTTATGTCACCGAGAGGAGAAAGGATTCTGCCTGAATTTCTAGCGCATGAAAATCTGTGACAATGCATAAGGACCAAGAACATTGAGCCTCGATAGTACAGTGGTCTAAGCACCCTGTTATTAACACCAGCTGTCTGCAATTACTGTAAGTTCGAATCTCTCCAAGGCTCAAGGTTGACTCAGCCTTCCATCCTTTCTAAGGTAGGTAAATTGAGGACCCAGTTTGTGGGGGCAATAAGCTGACTTTGTATAAATATACAAAAGTATGAAGGCTATTGCTTAGCACATTGTAAGCCGCCCTGAGTCTCCAGAGAAGGGTGGCATATAAATCAAATTTTTAAAAAAAACATGCTTTGTCAGGTCTAATTAGCAAGAGCATTAGCAATACAGTTCTTTTGTTTTTTCCTAGAATACATCCATATTATTATTTCCTCTTCATCAATGACCGAATGGGATCTGGATCTACCTGTAATCCTAAAAATAATACAACATGGTACCCAGTTTTAGTGCGTTTTTCATTCTGTTGCACTTTCATTATCCAAGTTAGCGAGATCCAAGTAACCTTCTTGGGGAGAAAGATATTCAAAACAAGGAAGTTGAGGAGAAGCATAAGGCAGTTTCTACAGAATCTTTAAATCTGCTTTTAGTTGGGAATGAAGGTTAGTCTGCAGCAGCCCGACAGTTTTCCCCAAAAGTATTGTATGAATTCAACACACTTTTGCCAGCAAAGATAGAATCCAGGTTTCAGAACCATGTTTTTAGAAGATTCTTATTCTGATTTTCTGTTCTGTTCTGTTCCGTTCCATTCTTCATTCTACTATTCTATTCTATTCTATTCTATTCTATTCTATTCTATTCTATCCTATCCTATCCTATCCTATCCTATCCTATCCTATCCTATCCCATCCTATCCTATTCTTCATTCCAATAGTCTATTCTATTCTCTATTCTATTGTATTCCATCCCATTCCATCCCATCCCATTCCATCCCATTCCATTCCATTCCATTCTTCATTCCATTGTTCTGTTCCGTTCCGTTCCGTTCCGTTCCGTTCCGTTCCGTTCCACTCCACTCCACTCCACTCCACTCTACTCTACTCTACTCTACTCTGGAATTTTTTCCAATTTTATCTGGACTCCCAAAATTATACTGAGACAGCTATGAAGGGAAAGTAATCTGTGGTTTACAGAGTCAGCATTTTGCCCTCAACAATCTGGGTCCTCATTTTACTGACCTCAGAAAGATTGAAGGCTGAGTCAATCTTAAGCCAGTGAGGATCGAACTCCAGACTGTGGGCAGAGTTTGGCTGCAATACTGCATTCTAACCACTGCTCCACAAAATGCTGACTCTGTAAACCGCTTAGAGAGGGCTATAAAGCACCATGGAGCGATATATAAGTGCTGGTGCTAGTAAATAATAAATAAATAAATAAATAAATAAATAAATAAATAAATAAATAAATAAATTTATTTCTATACCGCCCTTCTCCCGAAGGACTCAGGGCAGTGTACAGCCTATTAAAAACACAAGACAACATCAATTAAAAGTGCCATTGTTATTGTCAAATTACTTTCCCTTCATAGCTGTCTCAGTATAATTTTGGGAGTCCAGATGAAATAGGAAAAAAATTCAGAGTAGAGTACAGTAGAGTAGAGTGAAGTGGAATGGAATGGTGTGGCATAGAACAGAGTAAAGTAGGGTTGGGTTGGGTAGGGTAGGGTAAGGTTGGGTAGGGTTGGGTAGGGTTGGGTTGGGTAGAGTAGAATGGAATAGAATAGAATAGAATAGAATAGAATAGAATAGAATAGAATAGAATAGAATAGAATAGAATAGAATAGAATAGAATAGAATAGAGTTGGAAGGGACCTTGGAGGTCTTCTAGTCCAACCCCCTGCTCAGGCAGGAAACCCTACACCACTTCAGACAAATGGTTATCCAACATCTTCTTAAAAGCTTCCAGTGTTGGAGCATTCACAACCTCTGGAGGCAAGTAGTTCCACTGATTAATTGTTCTCACTGTCAGGAAAGTTCTCCTTAGTTCTAGGTTGCTTCTCTCCTTGATGAGTTTCCACCCATTGCTTCTTGTCCTGCCTTCAGGTGCTTTGGAGAATAGATTGACTCCCTCTTCTTTGTGGCAGCCCCTGAGAAATTGGAACACTGCTATCATGTCTCCCCTAGTCCTTCTTTTCATTAAACTAGAACATACCCAGTTCCTGCAACCGTTCTTTATATGTTTCATAGCTACAAGCCAACAAGAATGTCTTCTCTAGCATAGAGTGCATTTTCTGGAAAATTACTGGCCCACTTTTTGCCAATGATGGACGCTTTCTGAGATAATCCCTAAAGTTCAGGAAGCACAAACACAAAAGGATTTGACCTCATACTTCGTTATTTCGTATATGAGCTCTATGTCTTATGGCATTCCAGCAGGGCAATTAAAACAATTCAGTGGAGGCTTCTGTTATCAAAACAGATTTGGTTTACCCCTTATTGCCGGAAATGCCATCCGTGCAACTCCACAGAGGTCTCTCAAAGCTGCAGTTTTTTACAAGACTGAAAAGAAATGCCATTAAATGCACATTTGGGGTCAAATAATATCTCGTTTATTAAGTAGAAATGACATCGGGGTTTTTTGGGGGGTCCATCCCTATCCATGTCTTTACTGCTAGCTGATATCTAATACAATGAAACAGTAGAGTAGAGTAGAGTAGAGTAGGGTAGAGTAGAGTGTAGTGTAGTGTAGTGTAGTGTAGAGTAGAGTAGAGTAGAGTAGAGTAGAGTAGAGTAGAATAGAGAAGAATGGATTTAAATGGAATGGAATGGTATAGAATAGGGTAGGGTAGAGTAGAGTAAAGTAGAGTAGGGTAGAGTAGAGTGTAGTGTAGTGTAGTGTAGTGTAGTGTAGAGTAGAGTAGAGTAGAGTAGAGTAGAGTAGAGTAGAGTAGAATAGAGAAGAATGGATTTAAATGGAATGGAATGGTATAGAATAGGGTAGGGTAGAGTAGAGTAGAGTAGAGTAGAGTAGAGTAGAGTAGAGTAGAGTAGAGTAGAATTCTTTATTGGCCAAGTGTGATTGGACACACAAGGAATTTGTCTTGGTTTATATGCTCTCGGTGTACACAAAAGAAAAGATACATTCATCAAGAATCCTAAGGTACAACACTTAATGGTAGTCATAGGGAAACAGTCAATATAAATCTTAAGGATACCAGCAAGTTAGCATTGTGCCAAAGCAAAAATCTCTCATTCTTTTTCTCAAAAAAAGAGGAACTATCTTCCACTCGAAACCTTGAGTTGTACAAAGCCATCTGTCCAAAATGCTTTAATCATCCAAGTTTCCAACACTGGGATTCTATGCCGGCTGCAAAGTTGTTTATATCTCGATCTGTAATTATTAACTGTTGGATTAGGGCCAGCATATCTTTTTTTTTTAAATTGTTGTTTATTTCATCGCCTTGAAAAGATCCTGAAATAGTTGGGAAGCAGCTGAATTGGGTGTCCTTGTGGCCAAAAACTAATAACACCGGACCCTTGTTGTGTTTTTGAAACAAGCTGCATATTTACAAATATGTCCAGAGAGTAGAAAGAACAGACGCTTATATCATAATTTCAGATCGCTAGATACCACAGCATAAGGGGATGCAATCATTTCTGGAAACTGGACGTACCTGGGGATGAAAAAAAAAATTGTTGAACTCTTCCCCCATGTATCTTTTGTGTTCAGAATGATCTGTATCACTCTACTTTACTTTTATTTATTTTTTTGCCTGGACAAGATAGATATACCTCCAATCAATGCATTGACTTATACAGTGATGGCTAACCTTTTTCTCTTAGTGAGCCAAAAGCGTGCGGCGTTAGCGAACACGCGTGTCGGCACCCATAATGCATTGCATGCTCCCCACTGCATGTGTATGTGCCCCCCACACCTCCCACGCAAGCGTGCATGCCCCCAACGCTTTCCCGCCCCCCCCCCCACGCATCTGCACTGAGGAGTGGGATTCAAAAATTTTAGCAACTGGTTCTCTACCCAGTTGCTGGGTGGGCGTGGTCATGGTGGGCATGGCCTACTCGGCCTCCTGCACCATGGTGGGGTTGTTTTCACCCTCCCCAGGCTCCAGATGCTTTCTTCGAGCCTCTGGGAGGGCGAAAATGGCCTCCTCCGGGCTCCGGAGGCCCAAAACGGGCGTGTTTCCGGACTTCCAGGAGGCCAATTTTTCGCCCCACTCCAGACTCCGGAGGCTTTCCTCGAGCCTCTGGGAGGGTGAAAACGGCCTCCCCCAGACTCCAGAGGCCGTCCGGAGGCTGGAAATGGGCCGTTTCCAGACTTCCAGAACTTCTGGCAGGTTCATTTCTCATCCACCCCCCCCCCCAAGGCTCTGGAGGCTTTCCTCGAGCCTCCAGGAGGGCAAAAATGGCCTTCAGAAATGGCCCTCCGGAGGCTGGAATTGGGCCCATTTCCAGACTTCCGGAACTTCTGGGAGGCTCATTTCTCTCTCTCTCTCTCTCTCTCTTCTCTCTCTCTCTCTCTCTCTCTCTCTCTCTCTCTCTCTCTCTCTCTCTCTCTCTCTCTCACACACACACACACACACACACACACATACACACATATCCAGGCTCTGGAGGATTTCCTCGAGCCTCCAGGAGGGCAAAAATGGCCTTCGGAAATGGCCCTCCGGAGGCTGGAATTGGGCCCGTTTCCAGACTTCCGGAACTTCTGGGAGGCTCATTTCTCTCTCTCCCTCTCTCCCTCTCTCTCTCTCTCTCTCTCTCTCTCTCTCACACACACACACACACACACACACACACACACACACATCTGGAGGATTTCCTCGGGCTTCAGGAGAGCAAAAATGGCCTCCTCTGGACTCCAGAGGCCCTCCGGAGGCTGGAAACGGGCCCGTTTTCCCGAACTTCCAGGCCCATTTCCCCCCCCCTGCATTCCTCCCCGCCCCCCACACATGCGTGTGTGCCCCCCTGCACATGCATGTGCAACCCCCCACACATGCACACGCATCTCCCGTATGTGCCCCGCCTCCTGCGCATCCCAAAAATCAGCTGGCTGGCGGGAGGCACTGGCACACATGTGCAGTGGAGCTGAGTTGGGCGACAGCTCGTGTGCCCACGCTGAGGGCCCTGCGTGCCTGCTGTAGCACACATGCATCTCGGACTTACAGACACCCACCATTTATATGTCTATCAAAATGTTAGATCTGTAACCTCTACAGACATGTTTTGGACCCCAAAGCGTATACTGGAATCCAAGGCCAGTCCAACACCATAGCAATTTATTCCACGCTTGTTCTTGAGTTTTATAATCAATCCGAGCTGCATTCAAGTTGGTTTTCCATCTCTTTCGGTTTTCCAAAAACAACTTGTCAATTAGGAGTGGATTTTTGTTTGTTTGGTTGTTTTTTGTTGTTGTTCCTCTGCTGTTTGGGCAATTTCCTTTTCTGCTCTGCTGGAGAGATCTTGTTTTCAACTCGATGCTGTTGGATTGAGTCAGTTATCGCCCAATTTGCAATTCAAAAGTTGTTGGGAAGCATTTTTATTTGGCATTTTTATCCATCTATTAAATCCTTCCCAAGGCCTTGAGATAGGCAGGTATGGATGCTTGATGGTGTTAGAGATACCGTTGCAGGATGTAAGCTGCTGTGACTGAAGCTGCCTTTTGTGATTGACTGATGGTGTTATCGTCAATGCCAACAGTATTTAAGAGATGGTCTAGATGTTTTATCAGGACTGCCATCCTGCTCTGCCATCCATGCTTCACCAGCTATCACTCTATCATACACAACAAGGAGGACGAAGCTGCAGGGAAATACCGGGGAGGGGGGCTAGCATAAGGGGAATCGAAACTACTCGTCGTGCCGTCGTGTGAGAGCTGTCGGCTGTTCCAAGGTGACACCATCCAACCTGCCAAGCCAGGATCTGTTAGTCAAACTTTTTTTTTTTTTAATGTAATTGGACAAATAAAGGTAACCAAGGGGGAAGGTGGGAAGAAGCTACAAGTTAACCAGATGCTTTGGGCGCGAAAGTTCAGATCCGGCTTTGCTACATTATTGGCTTTAGTAAAGTGTACTTTAGTTAACAATGGATTTGAGAGTCTTGTCTTTTCTAATTGACCAATTTAGGACGGCTGACAGGTTTTGGGATTGTGCCTATTACTATTGGCACTGTCTTTGGTCATCAGATGGGGTGTGACGGCTCAGCGGTTAAAGATGCTGAGTCTGTTGGCTGGAAAGCAGACATCCCGGGTTCAAGACCTGAGAGCCATCCAACAGGAATGAGCTCCCGTTCCTTGCCCCAGTTCCTGCCCACTTAGCAGTTCGAAAACATGCAAATGCAAGTAGATAAATAGGTATCACTTCAGTGGGAAGGGAACAGTATTCTGTGCACCTTGATGTATAGTCATGCTGGCCATATGACCACGAAAGTGTCTTCAGACAATGCTGGCACCCTTGGCCAAGAAACAGAAAAGAACATCGCCCCCTAGAGTCATAAACTTTCTCCTTCTGTTTGCATGTCTTTATATATATATTTTTAGAACATAGAATAGAATAACAACAGTTGGAAGGGACCTTGGAGGTCTTCTAGTCCAACCCCCTGCCCAGGCAGGAAACCCTCCACCACTTCAGACAAATGGTTATCCAACATCTTCTTAAAAACTTCCAGTGTTGGAGCATTCAGAACTTCTGGAGGCAAGTTGTTCCACTGATTAACTGTTCTAATTGTCAGGAAATTTCTCCTTAGTTCTAAGTTGCTTCTCTCCTTGATGAGTTTCCACCCATTGCTTCTTGTCCTGCCCTCAGATGCTTTGGAGAATAGTTTGATTCTCTCTTCTTTGTGGCAGCCCCTGAGATATTGGAACCCTGCTATCATGTCTCCCCTAGTCCTTCTCTTCATAAGACTAGACATACCCAGTTCCTGCAACCGTTCTTCCTATGTTTTAGCCTCCAGCCCCCTAATCATTTTTGTTGCTCTTCTCTGCACTCTTTCTAGAGTTTCCACATCTTTTTTACATCATGGCGACCAAAACTGGATGCAATATTCCAAGCGTGGCATCACCAAGGCTTTATAGAGTGGTATTAAGACTTCACATGATCTTGATTCTATCCCTCTGTTGATGCAGCCTAGAACTGTGTTGGCTTTTTTGGCAGCTGCTACACACTCCTAGCTCATATCTAAATGGTTGTCCACTAGGACTCCAAGATCCCTCTCACAGTTACTACTATTGAGCAAGGTACCACATATACGGTACCCATGCATTTTGGTTTTCTTGCCTAAATGTAGAACCTTCCTTTTTTCACTGTTCAATTTTGTTAGATAGCACCCAATGTTCAAGTCTGTCAAGATCCTTCTGTATCTTTCTCTTATTATATAAATATATTATATTTATTTTATATCTTTATATTTTTGGGATTTTCTCCAATTCTTTCTCTTCTCTTGTGCTAACTCAGGTACTTCAACATCTGGTATCCAGATTTTTTTTTTCTTGCCAACAATTGTTAAGTCTGGGGTGTTGTTATTATTATAATAATAACATGTATGGTGCCAAACTCTCAATTCTTTCAGTAGTTTAACTAAGAACATATTATATGTGAAGAGTCATTAATTCGTCGCACTTTAAGTGTAATATTGCTTTTCATTGTGGTTATAATTTTTGTAGAAATCACCTAGGAAACATATTCATTCACTGCGGTTTAACTGTAATGTTGCTTCTGATTATAGTGAGAGTTTTTTGCAGAAATCACACAGGAAATATATTCAGAGGACAAAGAGTACTTGTTATAAAATTAATTTTTGATTACAGTGATTCTGGTCCTTCTAAACTTGCCTGTTTGCGGCTTTTAATTGCAATCAACAGCGATATTCTGTGTGAGCAATTTTAAAACTTACTGTATTTTTTGGAGTATAAGACGCACCTTTCCCCCCCTAAAAGGGGTTGAAAATTTAAGTGCGTCTTATACACCGAATGTAGCCCCGCCCACCCACTGGCCCCCACCCTTTGGCCTCTGCGTCCCAGCAATTTACCTCCTTGCAGCAAGCAGCAAGAAGAAACAGCTCGTTTCAGCTTTAGCACAGCCAAATTAGCACAAGTTATTTATTTATTTATTTATTTATTTATTTATTTATTTATTTATTTATTTAATTTATATACCGCCCTTCTCCCAGAAGGGACTCAGGGCAGTGAAGTTGATTGGATTGGCCTCCCGACTCTCAGCTGTTTTGCTCTCAGCTGTTTTGCAGGGGCCTCTGCTGCTTGCTGCAAGGAGGTAAATTTCTGGAAGCAGATTTTTTTTTCCTTGTACTAATCAAGCTATGCTGAAAATGAAACTGAAACTAAAGCAGGCTGTTTGCTGCTTGCTGCAACGAGGCAAAATTGCTGGGAGGCAGAGGCAGATTTCTTTTTCTTCTTTTCCTCACCAAAAAAGGTAGGTGCGTCTTATACTCCGGTGCGTCTTATACTCGGAAAAATACGGTAATCTGCACTTCTCTCTCAATTCCACTTGCCTCAAAGGTTAAAAGAATGGTACCAAAGAAGTTTTTAAAAGGCAGAACAGGAGTGGTATTCACTTACTTTCCCTACCGATTCGCAAATGTGAGCGTGTGTGAACTTCCACGCATGTGCATGTCCTTCCGTGCATGTGCTTTGCTCACGTGACCCTGGGGATCTCTGTTAATGTTGTATTACTAACTAGAGCATACAAAACATTTGCTACACCAATTCTTGAATATAGCTCATCTGTCTGGCACCCACACTGCATATCGGACATAAATACAATCAAGAGAGTCCCGAGATATTTTACGAGAAGAGTTCTCCACTCCTCTAACCGCAATAAAATACCTGATGCCACCAGACTCCATATTTTGGGCTTAGACAACTTAGAACTACACCGACTTGAGTCTGACCTAAGCATAGTACATAAAATTATCTGCCACAATGTCCTTCCTGTCAATGACTACTTCATCTTCAACCACAACAATACACGAGCAAATAATAGATACAAACTCAAGGTAAACCGCTCCAATCTCGATTGCAGAAAATACGACTTCAGCAACAGAGTGGTCAATGCCTGGAATGCATTACCTGACTCTGTGGTTTCTTCCCCCAAACCCCCAAAACTTTAACCTCAGACGGTCCACTGTTGACCTCACCCCATTCCTAAGAGGTCTGTAAGGGGCGTGCATAAGTCCACCAGCGTGCCTACCGTCCCTGTCCTAATATTCCTTTTTACTTACTCTTTTCATGTATTCAAATTACATTTATACCTTTACCTGTTATCTTATATATGCTTAGACAAATAAACTTATGATTATGATTATAATGCAGCAATGGTCGTAAGTGTGAAAAACAATCATAAGTCCCATTGTAACTTTGAATGGTCACTAAATGAACCGCTGTAAGGACTACCTACGTCGGAAGAGGAAAGAGAGTCTGATCATTTTCCGAATGTGTTCGAATCTTGTTGTCGGTTTAAGGGAAGTATTTTAAAAGTCTCTTTGCCCCCTCAAGCAAATCGCCGAAAACAAAGAAATCGGTCAGTGGTGGGTTACTATAGGTTCATACCAGTTCGAGCGAACCAGTAGCGGTGGTGGCGGAAGGCAGACATGTGCAGAAGCGTTGCGTGCACGAGCGCACGCATGCCCACGAGTGAAACGGTAGCGACGGATTTTGAAACCTGCCCCTGAAATCCTTCCAAGGGACTCCATGCCTTGAATTCAATACCTCAAGTGACAGGATAGAATCACAAGAGGCTCATATCAGGCTCCTGATTGCAAAACAGCAGGAAATCTCCAAATTGGAGGCGATTAAGGATGTCAGTATAACAGGATGTTTATTATACTGTTATATAAACTGAGGCATAGAATCAAGATCAATTGAAGCACTAGTATCGCTTGATAAAACTCTACTTTAAAGGCCACATACTGCAACCAATTTTGGTCACCACACACTACAAAAATGGTGTGGAGACTTTGGAGAAGAGCAACTAAGATGATCAAAGGCCTGGAGACTAAAAGATGGGAAGAATGGCTGTGTTGGGTTTGGCTAGTCTAGAGAAAAGAAGGATTAGGGGGCGACATGATAGCAGTATTCCAGTATTTGAGGGGCAGCCCCAATGAAGAGGGGGTCAAATTGTTCTCCAAATCACCTAAAGGCAGAGCAAGAAACCAATGGTTGGAAACTAACCAAAGAGAGAAGCAACCTGGAATTGAGGAGAAGCATCCTAACACTGAGGACAGTTAACCAGTGGAAAAGAAGTTGCCTTCAGAAGTTGTAGGTGCTCCATCACTGGAGGTTTTTAAGAAGAAACTAGACAATCACTAGTCTGAGATGGTATAGGTTCCACTGCTTGAGCAGGGGGTTGGACTAGCAGACCTCCAAAGTCCCTTCCAGCTCTGTTCTGTTCTGTTCTGTTCTACTCTGTTCTGCTCTACTCTGCTCTACTCTACTCTACTGTACTCTACTCTACTCTACTCTTTATTCTTCTGTTCTGTTCTGTTCTGTTCTTTTCTGTTCTATTCTATTCTATATTCCAATATTTTGTTCTGTTCTGTTCTGTTCTGTTCTGTTCTGTTCTATTCGTTCTATTCTATTCTATTCTATTCTATTCTATTCTACTCTATACTCTACTCTATTCTTCTGTTCTGTTCTGTTCTGTTCTATCCTATTCAATTCTATTTTCCAATATTCTGTTTTGTTTTGTTCTGTTCTGTTCTGTTCTGTTCTACTCTGTTCTGCTCTATTCTGCTCTACTCTACTCTACTGTACTCTACTCTACTCTATATTCTTCTGTTCTGTTCTGTTCTGTTCTTTTCTGTTCTGTTCTATTCTATATTCCAATATTTTGTTCTGTTCTGTTCTGTTCTGTTCTGTTCTGTTCTGTTCTGTTCTATTCTATTCTATTCTACTCTATACTCTACTCTATTCTTCTGTTCTGTTCTGTTCTGTTCTATCCTATTCTATTCTATTTTCCAATATTCTGTTTTGTTTTGTTCTGTTCTGTTCTGTTTTATTCTATTCCACTCTACTCTACTCTACTCTACTCTATTCTTTATTCTTGTGTTCTATTCTATTCTATTCTCAAAGCATGGATGCATTTCAACTTGGTGACTTTTAGGATCGTCTCTGCTTAGGCTGGTAGTTATGTAACCTACTTAAAACAGCATACATTGGAAGGAAAGAAGGAGAAAATCATAGAGACAGTGCTAAAACTGGGTAAACTGAAATGATCCCTCTTCCCCCAGAGAACTTTGAGAGAGTACCAACAGATGCTGTGTTGTTTGCCAATCAGCCCAGTGGGAGAAAGTATTATTCAATTCCAAGATCCTGGAGCTCGGGAGTCCCCCAAGAAGGAAACTGTAACAAATACAATTGCTTCCTTTCCACCCTGTTTGGAAAAAGAGTCAGATGAAAGTCTAGGCAGAACTGCATACAGTGGATGTTGTTCCTGGAGAATATTAGAGGAGGAAGCAATATTGCTCTAGTCCTCAAAGATGAACATCTCTGATAAAATATATATATATATATTTGTAGCTTACCGTTCAACTGGGCGATGCCAGTTCAAACCCTTTTGAGCTTGGTGACTTTACTGCAGATATTTCATGACCCAACTGGAGACATCATCAGTGGAAAAAGTTTAGGCAGTGAGGTTTGCAAGGAGGAGGAGGAAGAAGAAGAGGAGGAGGAGGAGGAGGAGGAAGAGGAGGAGGAGGAGGAGGAGGACGACGACGACTGTGGAATCCTTGGTGGTTTCTGAGCTTGGTGACTTTACTGCAGATGTTTCATGACCCAACTGGAGACATCATCAATGGAAAAAGTTTAGGCAGTGAGGTTTGCAAGGAGGAGGAGGAAGAAAAGGAGGAGGAGGAGGAGGACGACGACGACGACTGTGGAATCCTTGGTGGTTTCTGAGCTTGGTGACTTTACTGCAGATGTTTCATGACGCAACTGGGGGCATCATCAGTGCAAGAAGGCAGTAGGGTTTGCAGAGAGGAGGAGGAGGAGGAGGAGGAGGAGGAGGAGGAGGAGGAGGAGGAGGAGGAGAGCTTGGTGGTTTTGTTGTAGATATTGCATGACCCAACTGGAGACATCAACAGTGCAAGAAGGCAGTAGGGTTTGCAGAGAAGAGGAGGAGGAAGAGGAGAGCTTGGTGACTTTACTGCAGATATTTCATGGCCCAACTGGGGGCATCATCAGTGCAAGAAGGCAGTAGGGTTTGCAGAGAAGAGGAGGAGGAGGAGGAGGAGGAGGAGGAGGAGGAGGAGGAGGAGGAGGAGGAGGACGACTTTGGAATCCTTGGTGGTCCCTGAGCTTGATGGTTTTACTGCAGATATTTCACAACTGGGGACATCATCAGTGCAAGAAGGCAGTGGGGTTTGCGAGGAGGAGGAGGAAGAGGAAAAGGAAGAGGACAAGGATTGTGGAATCCTTGGTGGTCTCTGAGCTTGGTGGGGTTTTTGCACCGATATTGCTGTTGTTGGGTACCTGTTGTGATTAAGGTTCGTTCGTTGCACAGTCAGCCAGATGTTCAGACTGAATTTTGGCATTTTTCTCCACCTATCGAGTCCTTCCAAAGGACCTGGTAGGCCGATTAAGATTATTATTCTTATTATCGAATTGATCAGCCGCCCCATCTCGTGGTTCAAGCACCTGGTTGGGTAATGAAACATCTTCAAGGAAACAACCAGGTTCAGAGAGCACCGAAGACCTCACAAACACCTCTGTTTCTCTGCTAATGTTCCGTCAACAGCTTTTTGCAACCAGTAGAAAATAACACCGCAATCCAGGAACCCTTATCGGAAGAAGTGTGGTTTTGTGAGATTGGTTTGTTGTGGGATGTGTTGCTATGAAATTGAAACCTGCCCTTGTTCCTGTATTTAAGCAAACATTATGATATATACCTGTACACAAGAACATGCTAGAAAATTTAGTTAGCCTAAAAGAAAAGACCACATTTTTGCTGGCAGAGAGTTGCAGGAGGTCATCTCAGCCGAAAACGGAGCTCGGGATCCCGTTTCCGCTGGTAGAGCGCTCGGGCTACCACAAGCGCCCCCAACACGAGTGACGTCAAGTTGGCCACGTCCACCCCAGCCACGTCTGCCCCCGAGCCCCCCAAAGTCAAACACAACCCTGATGTGGCCCTCAATGAAATCGAGTTTGACACCCCTTGTCTAGACAATGTAGACAATGAAAGATATGCAGCAAACTGTACTGAGGACTATAATGAAGGGGCCTCCTTCACCTTTAAATTAGCAATAATTTATTGTTCCTTTGCATGTTTACTCAGGAGGTTTTCCTGCATTCATTTCGGCTTAATAATCACAGGTGTTTGTTTAGGAAAATACTTTCAAACAATGGACATGCACAGATGAAAGCTGTCTAAAGCAGCGGAACTAATTCGGAAAAAGGACTCGTGTTCAGCCTAAAATTATCTGCCTGTATTGAGGCAGTATTGAGCGATGAAACAGCGTGCTGGCATACAAATTATGACTGCACTGCTCAGCTGAAGCCCCTGATCTGTCCCAGAAGTGCAGGCAGTCCTTGACTTACGACCGTAATTGAGCCCCAGATGTCTGTTACGAAGCGAGACATTTGTTAAGGGAACTGCGCTCCATGTTACGACTTTTCTCGCCCCGGCTGTTAAGCGAATCACTGCAGTTGGGAAGTTACTAACACGGTTGTTAAGCAAATCTGGCTTCCCCACGGAATTTGCTTGTCAGAAGGTCGCAGAAGGGGGTCATATGGCCCCAGGGACACTGCAACCGTCATAAATACGAGTCGGTTGCCAAGCGTCAGAATTTGGATCATGCAACCATGGGGGTGCCACCACGGTCGTAAGTGTGAAAAACGGTCACTTTTTCCAGTGCCGTGGTACTGGAAACTGTTTCCTTCAAATTTTATATTATTGTTTAAATATTTTAAAAATCATACTGTACCCGTATTTCCCTGAAAATAAGAGCCTGTCTTATATTTTTTTGAACCCCAAAATAAGCACTTGGGCTTATTTTTGGGGAGGTCTTATTATTTTGGGGCGCGTGGAGAAAGACGGGGCTTCTCTTGCCATCTTACCTGATTTCCAGCTCTGTCTCCCTAACCCTAACCAGAGGAAATGGCGGGGACCAGCTGCACACACGCGTTTAAATATTATCGGGGGCGGGGCTTATTTTAGCGCATGGGCTCAAAAGCCCGATTGGGCTTATTATCAGGGGATGTCTTATTTTAGGGGAAACAGGGTATCCATGACCAATTTTTTAATAGGTTGGGTAAAGATAGCGCACTCACCACACCTGTGGCTCTGGTCCAAAAGAAAGAAAAAAAGAAATTAATAACCTTGTATTCCTGATTGGAGAGTAAACATAAAACTTAAGGGATGCTTTTGTGACGAGATCGAATTGTAAATAGAAGTCAAGATAATTTAGATAAAGATGTAAGTTTAAGATATAGATATTTAGAAGTAGAATTTGTGTAAAGAGGTTAAATAGGCTAGAGATACCGATGCAGAAAAGTTGTTATTCGTATTGAAATTTTGATGCGTTCATTTTTGGTTGTTTATATTTTTTGGTTTGTGTGTGTATGTTTTTCTTGCTTTTTGTGTGTGTGCATTATGTTTCTTTTTGCACTGTGTATTTTAATCTTTGGAAATTTAATAAATATTTTTTTTAAAAAAAAAAAAGAAATGAATAACCTTGTTTTGAATTTCCGCTGTTCTGTGAGGAGAAAGATACAAAAATATCTGGAGGTTTGTATTATAATACAAAATCTTGATGCAACCGTTGCCCGTGGAAAGTTATTCTGGATTAAGACAGGATATTTTTATATATTTGTTCCTCTCTTTTTTGCCTACAATCCATAACGCTGGCTCAGCCGCTTTAAACAAGCAGGAATAATATGTCGGATTCATATTTATAGCCCTAAATATTACATTCCAATAAATAAGATCATGGTGCCAGACTATGAATGTGCAATCATATGATCATTAGGACTTCAAAAGAAAGAAACAGTTGTTATTTTGGTCTGCGTTTTTATAGATTTTATCTTTAGTACAGGCTGGTACTTAATTCATACGATTCAAAAAAATAACTTTTTTCTTTCCACGTTAGCAACGAGAAAAGAACGTTATTTGGCTTCTCAAAAGGCAGATATTTAAGAAGCTCTTTCCACATTTAAAATGAAAAATTAATGGTTTTATTTTGTTGCGAAGTAGACTCATTTGCTAGCGATCGCACCTTGAAAAGGGGGAGGGTTTGATAAATTTATACAATTAAATTAGATGACCTGTCGGTCATCCTAATTAATTTATTCCTTCTTATTTAGTGTTGCTGTCTTTTCAAACACTCCGATATATGGAGGTACATGGTAAAACAAGTTTTGCATGGTAAAACAAGTTGGCCTTTTGAAATGCACTCTGTATTAGGCACGCTGAATTTCACACTTATTCGAGTAAAAATAAATTTCCATAATTAAGCCAAAATAGGTCTTCTCATTCTTTGAATTGGTTTTCCTGAATAATTGCATTCATTGGAACTTTACGATAGTTCAACTTTAGTTCCAAGGCTGAGAAATTCCAGGTATACAAGAATAGAACAAGTCAGTTGTTGAACTCTATAACTGGTTAATTTTCAGTCTTGTCTCCTTCATTTAATTACGGCAGTTCTATAGACTAGGTCAGGAGTCAGAAACCCGCGGCTCTGGAGCCGCATGTGGCTCTTTCATCCCTCTATTGCAGCTCTCTATCGCCGGTCGGTGCCACAATTTTGAGAGGATCTTCTGGTTGTGGGGGGAAGCACGGGGCACCAGGAGTAGACTCTATGGCAAGGGGCGGGTTTTCCGGTCGGCTCCACAATTGATAGGGCTTTTAGTTAGGACAGGAAGAGGAAAAAGGACACCGCGCTATGAGGAGACTCTATGGTGAGGAAACTGGACTTCCGGTCAGCTCCAGAATTGAACGGGGGGCTTCTGGTTAGGAACTTTGTGGCTCCCGGTGTTTTCTTTTCTGTGGGAAATGAGTCCAAATGGCTCTTTGAATGCTTAAAGTTGCCGACCGCTGGACTAGGTGAAATTATTGGCTTAATGCCAGTAACTGTGAGAGGGATTTTGGCATCCTCACTTAAATATGAGCCAGAAGTATGATGCAGCTGCCAAAAAAACCAATGCAATCCTAGGCTATATTAATAGAGGGATAGAATCAAGATCATGTGAAGTTCTAGAACTGCTTTACAAAGCCTTAGTAAGACCACACTTGGAACTCTGCATTCGGTTCTGGACACCACAGTATGGAAAAGATGTTGAGACTCTGGAAAGAGTGCAGAGAAGAGCAACAAAAATGATTAGGGGGATGGAGGCGAAAACATATTTATTTTTTATTTTATTTTTATTTTATTTTATTTATATGCCGCCCTTCTCCGGAGACTCAGGGCGGCTTACAATGCGTTAAGCAATAGCCTTCATCCTTTTGTATATTTATACAAAGTCAGCTTATTGCCCCCACAAACTGGCTCCTCAATTTACCTACCTTAGAAAGGATGGAAGGCTGAGTCAACCTTGAGCCTTGGAGAGATTTGAACCAGCAGTAATTGCAGGCAGCTGTGTTAATAACAGGGTGCTTAGACCACTGTACTATCAAGGCTCCATATGAGGAATGGTTACAGGAACTGAGTATGTGTCTTTACTCTAGAGAAATGAAGGACTAGGGGAGACATGATAGCACTCTTCCAATTTTTGAGGGGCTCCTATAAAGAAGAATGGGTCAACCTATTCTCCAAAGCACCAAAAGACAACATAAGTGTCAGGTTTCGAGGTCGTCTCAAATAAATTGCATTTCAAACAAAGTCTTTGAAGAAAACTCCCATTTATTTAGCACGACATTCTAACTCCGACTGCATCGCAGCCAACACTGACTTCCAGACCCAAAACCCTCCCTTTCCGTTCCCCACTCCCCTGCACTCATTGGCCATCTTCCAAGTCACTCTACCCCTAATCTACTGCTCCAGCTCAAAGGAATTTCCCCCCTCCCATCCCATCTCCTAAAGGATATTATCTCCAGGGAAAATAAGTAGGTGAAAAGTCAAACGTCCCTTTCCAGATGCCTCCACTTCTCCTTCTTATGTCAGCACTAGAGTAAATGCAGCTTGAAGTGCTGACAATAAGAAGCAATGGATGGAAACTAAATAAGGAGAGAAGCAACCTAGAACTAAGAAGGAATTTCCTGACAATGCCACTTCTCCATCCCCCCACTGTTGCCCTTACCTTCTCAGGCCAGGCGAGGAGTGACTGGGAGAGGAGGGCGAGGGGCGGGGCCAGCCAGTGGTGGGATCACTTGACAGGGAGCAACAGCAGTGGGCCCAAAGAGCCACATGCGGCTCGAGAGCCGCAGTTTGCTGACCCCTGGTATAGCAGGAACCTGCAGAATTTGCACCAGAAGACCTCTGAGGTCCCTTCCATCTCTATTATTCTATGTTTTGTGTTTGTTGTTAACTGCAATGGGTAAACGACCTCTGATCATCCAGAGCTTTTGAGCTCCGAAGAAAGCTGCTTCAGTTTTGCCATTAATTGACTTAATAGCCCATTCAAACATTGGAAGTAATTGAGCATGGAAGCACTATTTTTAGCAGAAACCACAGGATATAGCTAAACCAGTGACTGATCTCTGAACCGACGTAAAAGAAGGCCGACTTACCTTCTTTAAATATCGCAAACTTTAATCATGGAGGAAAAAAGTTCAATGCGGGTCTTTGTTGCCTTTGAAGGTATCTAAAAATGTAAATTGTGCCATTTTACACATCGGAGTAGAAAGGACATCATCAGTTAAATTGGAAAAAAAAAAGTTTTAACTCTTAATTTATGGTTAAAACAATTTGCTTGGCACTCAAAGCATTGGATTTCTCATCCAGTTTTAAAATCATTTAAAAATCCGGGGTTTAAGTCTCTTTCCATCTCACTACAGGTAGTCCTCGACTTATACGACCACAGTTGAGCCCAAAATGTATGTTGCTAAATGAGACATTTGTTAAAGGGAGTTTTGCCCCATTTCACCACCTTGCTTGCCACAGTTGTTAAATGAATCACAACCGTTGTTAAGTTAGTAACGAGGTTGTTAAGTGAATCTGCCCTCCTTTGCTTGTCAAAAGGTCACAAAAGGGGATGACCTGACCCCTGAACATTGTAACCATCATAAATATGAGTCAGTTGCCAAACGTCCGAGTTTTGATCACGTGACCATGGGGCTGCTGCAAGGGGTCATAAGTGTATAAAATGGCCGTAAGTCACTTTTTTTGACTGCTGTTGTACGGTCTCTAAATGAAGTGTTGTAAGTCAAGGACTATCTCTATAGAAAACGGGTTTAAAGGCTAGAGGCCAGTGGTGGGCTGCTGCCGGTTCAGGCGAACCGGTATTTCCAACAATCAGCTGGCCCCACTGGACCCCACCCTATCCTGTCCTATATTTCCTTCTTTCTGGATCAGCTGATCGGCGCGGCACAGCTGATTTCGATGCGTCCGCTGTTCTATTTACCGGGGCTGCCTTAGAAAGTAAGCAGCTGAGCTTCAAATTGCTGTGTTTTGAACGCCGTGCGCAAGTGCCTTAGGCATGCCTTCACAGAGCCGGTTGTTAAACCGGTTGCAGCCTACCACCGCTAGAGACCAGGGATGAAATGTAAAATTTGTTACTACCGGTTCTGTGGGCGTGGCTTGAGGGGGGGTAATGTGACTGGGTGGGCGTGGCCAACTTTTAAAAAAAAAACTTTTCAAAGCATTTTGTCTAATGCTTTGAAAAGCCTCTGCTGATCAGGCAACTCAGCTGGGATTGTCAGAGAGGCTTTTTAAAAAATCTCTCTCTGACGATCAGGCAACTCAGCTGGTATCGTCAGAGAGGCTTTTTAAAAATGCTTTGAAAAGCCTCTGCCGATCAGGCAACTCAGCTGGGATTGTCAGAGAGGCTTTTTAAAAAATCTCTCTCTGACGATCAGGCAACTCAGCTGGGATCGTCAGAGAGGCTTTTTAAAAATGCTTTGAAAAGCCTCTGCCGATCAGGCAACTCAGCTGGGATCATCAGAGATTTTTCAAAGCATTTTTTTTTACCACCTCTTCGGCCAAGAGGTTGCAGAAAAAATGCTTTTAAAAGTAACAAACAAAAAAGCCTCTGATGATCATGCGGCTCAGCTGGGCATGGTGGGGGGAGGTGGGTGTTGCAGGGATTTTTGCTACCAGTTCTCCGAACCACCCGCCGCCATCGCTACCGGATCGGGCGATCCGGTCCGAACCGGTTGCAGCCCACCACTGCTAGAGACCTTATGAAATTAAAATATTATAATGCTATTGTAGGACCGAGTGTACTAGATATTGAATAACAACCTACATTCGCAGGTGCTAATGGATTCGGCTTTAAAGTTACATTCCGAATTCTCTGAATGAAAGTCGGGTTTTAATGGTGTTCCTGAGTTCGGTAGAAAAACGTATCCAGCAGAAGAGAATATTTATAGCTCAGGGTTCAACTGTGCACTCTTGAGTTTGATTGCTTTCGCCTTTCTAAAAACCCAGTTAGGAAAGAAAGAAAGAAAGAAAGAAAGAAAGAAAGAAAGAAAGAAAGAAAGAAAGAAAGAAAGAAAGAAAGAAAGAAAGAAAGAAAGAAAGAAAGAAAGAAAGAAAGAAAGAAAAACAGGAGTCACCTGCAAAATACAGTAACAGCCACTTTGTAGGACCAGTCGTCATTTAATGGTGCCTATACTGCACAGTTCTGATCTTTGTTGATGTAGGCTTCAGAATATTTGTTTTCCAAGTGTCTGTGGAGATACTCCGTCATCCAGGTCATAGTTGTCCCACAGGTTCTTTTTTACAAGAGGCAGATTGGACTTTCTGGTTTTTCTTTGGTCTCTTCTCATCCAAGAAGCTTCTTCCGTTCCGACTATCGTGTTTCCCCGAAAATAGGACATGTCCCGAAAATAAGGCCAAGCCTGATTTTTGGGGTGAGCCTAAATATACGCCCTCCCCTGAAAATAAGCTCCCCCCCTCTCTCTCTCTCACACGCACACACACGGAGGTCACTCACACCTCCAAACCTCCCAAGGCAGCCACATCCCTGTGAACTCCTGTGCCCCCGCCCCTTTCTCCGCCCGCAGCACCAACTGTAGACCTCAAGCGCCTGCTCCCACACCATGGTGGCAGCCCATCTGCTCTCACCTCCATGCCCAGGTGCTGCGTCCACATAGCCCACGCTACCGAGTGCCCACCACAGCAGTCCCAGTGCAAGCATCACCACTCCGGGGCTTCCTTTGCAGGGCGGCCACCGGCGGTAGAGAGGCCTCCATGCACAGCGGGCAGTCACGGAGGACTACAACGGCAGTCCTGGCGCGTCCCGCAGCTGGGCGCAGGTCTCGGCGGGGATGGCTGAGGTGCTGCAGGTGTTGCTGCTGCTACTGCCGCCGCCTGCGGAGGCCCGGAGGCCCCCTGTGGCCAAGCTCAGCCGCGGGTGAGGAGTGTAGGCCGTGGCAGGGCCACCTGAGCTGTGTCTGTCGGGGCTGCCCTCGGCTCGGCTGCCCGGCGTCTCACTGTCGGGAGCCTAGAAAGAGTAAACTGGACCTGCGGGAGGAAAGGAGGGCAGGCAAGGGTCCTGGGCACACCTGGGGACTGAGACTTAAGGAGACATTGTGGGGAGGGAGATTTATCGGGAACAAACACTGAATTCCTGGAGTGTTGAAGTGTTGTTGCCGACATTTGAAGTTTCCTGGATTTCCTGCTTTCTTCCTGACTTCCTGGATTAATTGCCTTGCTCCTTGGCTTCCTGGATTCCTCGACTCCTCACAGTGTTGTACTGGACTACTCGCAGACAGAAGCTACTGGAGAGTGTGTGTGTGTGTGTGTGTGATCACTTTGCTTTGGGACTTGCCAAATACATGGAAGCGTTTGGGGAAATTTGGAGCAATAAAGGAACAGTTTGAACTGCCAGTTTTCTGTGTTTCCTCCGTGCCGTGCTCTGGATCCAGAGGTGGGTTTCAGCAGGTTCTGACCAGTTCTGGAGAACCGGTAGTGGAAACTTTGAGTAGTTTGGAGAACCGGTAAATACCACCTCTGACTGGCCCCACCCCCATCTATTCTCTGCCTCCTGAGTCCCGGCTGATCGTGAGGAAATGGGGATTTTGCAGTAACCTTCCCCTGGATTGGGATGGGAATGGAGATTTTACAGTATCCTTCCCCTAGAGTGGGGTGGGAATGGAGATTTTACAGTATCCTTTCCCTGCCACGCCCACCAAGCCACACCCACAGAACCAGTAGTAAAACATTTCGAAACCCACCATCGCCCGAGTCATTCCCAGTCACCCAACTGTTCTTGTGCCAAAATAAATGCCATGAATTCAAGCTTTCCATCACCTCAATCAATGTCGGTTTATTGCAGAAATGCTTTAATTTCCAACGTGGGGATGAGACTGCTCCTGTCTCATTAGAGCTTTCACAGCCTGCTTTGGTGGAGTAAGACGGCATTCTGCGAAAGACAACAACCTCAGAATATCCAAGAGAGAGAGGATGAAAAAAGTAGACTGTTCAATATATATATATATTAAATGTCACAGTGAATTATTGTCACAGTCAGAGACTCCAAGGCTTCTTTATAATGGCTTGATTGCTACTGGTCTTATCTTTCCAGAGTTACTGCTATGTAAATATATATATATATATATATATATGCATCCCAAATCTGTGTCGTGTATAAACATTCTGCTGAATTATTGCCATAAGTGTTCAACTACATTTGGGTAAATGTCACGGTAAGTGTTTTCTGTTCAACAAGCTATTCCCTAGAGCACCAAATCAAGGTTTGTGCCTTACGCTTGTGTTCACAATTTTTAAAATAAGCGTTGTTGTTCTTTTCTACCTCCTCGCTTACAGATACGGTTGCCGAAAGGAACGCTTTACGAGAACACATCTATCCCAAGCTGCGGGAATTCTGCAGGGAAAACTATGGGATGGAATTTCAGGTACTGTTTCCGACGGGTCAAAATTTTAAGCCGGGATGTTCGTATGCTTGCTAAATGGAAATCTGTTAGCGGTTCGTTCCTCTGGAGCTCAGCTGATTGATTGATTTAATTAGTTTCAGAAAGCAAAACCTCGTGTTAAATATTGGTTTTTGAGAGTTATTTTTTTAAACCAAAAAAAAAAGAGAGAGAGAGAGAGAGAAAAAAAAATAGTTCGGTTTAAAGATAAATTGATACCTGGGATAAAACTGCAACTCAAGGTACGGTTGCCATTAACCTTACTGGATTTCTATGTACCAACCAGTGTGACCCATTTTGCCTTTCTTAATTCAGAATTGATTCTGTATCTTTGCTTGACAATTTTTTCTCCCCTAAACCTTAACAAGGCTACTGCCAAATCATAGCCTTTTCCTCAGGGAATTCTTGAAACTACCATTTTTGCAAGACTGGAAGAGATCTCTACTCATTTTTTTTCCCCAAAAGAATAATTCCCAAGAAATTAGAATAGAAATAGAAATAGAAATAGAAATAGAAATAGAAAGAATAGAAGAATAGAATAGAATAGAATAGAATAGAATAGAATAGAATAGAATAGAATAGAATAGAATAGAATAATATTGGAAAATAGAATGGAATGGAATAGAATAGAATAGAATAGAATAGAATAGAATAGAATAGAATAGAATAATATTGGAAAATAGAATGGAATGGAATAGAATAGAATAGAATAGAATAGAATAGAATAGAATAGAATAGAATAGAATAGAATAGAATAGAATAGAGTTGGAAGAGACCTTGGAGGTCTTCTAGTCCAACCCCCTGCTTAGGCAGGAAACCCTATAGAGCAGTGATGGCTATCCTTTTTGCCGTCGCCTCCCCTCTCCCCCCCACCCCAGTGCATGCACATGTGACCACCACCCACCCCGCACTCCCCCCACTTTTGGCACATGATGGCCCGGTGGGCCTGGTAGGCCCATTTTTCACCCTCTGCAGGCTCCAGAAGCTTTCTTGGAGCCTGGGGAGGGCAAAAACAGCCTTCCCCACTCCCCAGAGGCCATCTGGAGACTGGAAACGGACCATTTGCTGACTTCCGGTGGGACTTAGAAAGCCTCTGGAGCCTGTAGGGAGAGCAAAAATATCCTTCCCCCAGGAGTGGGGAGGGAATGGGGATTTTGCAGTATCCTTCTCCCAGGAGTGGGGAAGGAATGGGGATTTTGCAGTATCCTTCCCCTGGAGTGGGGTGGGAATGGATAGGAGCCTGGATAGCTCAACAGACAGAGCACTGTAATTTAACACCAGCTGTCTGCAATTAAAGTAAGATCGAATCTCGCCAGGCTCAAGGTCAACTCAGCCTTCCATCCCTTCAAAGGTAGGTAAATTGAGGACCCAGATTGTGGGGGCAATAAACTGACTTTGTATAAAATATACAAAAGAATGAAGGCTATTGCTTAACGCATTGTAAGCCGCCCTGAGTCTCCGGAGAAGGGCGGCATATAAATCAAATTAAATATATATATATATATATATATATATATATATATATATATATATATATATATATATATATATATATATATATATATACAAAAGTATGAAAGCTATTGCTTAACGCACTGTAAGCCGCCCTGAGTCTCTGGAGAAGGGCGGCATATAAATCAAATTAAAAATAAAAATAAAAAAAATAGAGATTTTGCAGTATCCTTCCCCTGCCACACCCACCAAGTCACACCATGTCCACCAAGCCACGCCCACAGAACCAGTAGTAAAAAAAATTGGATTTCACCACTGGCGTGCGCCTAACACACTTCCTCACAGCATTCAAAATACAGCAATTTGAAGCTCAGCTGCTTACCTTCTAAGGCAGCCCCGGTAAGAAAAACAGTGGAGGCACGGAAATCAGCTGTGCCGTGTGAATCAGCTGAGACAGAAAGAAGGAAATAAAGGACAGGATTGGGCGGGGGCGGGTGGGCGGGGCCAGCTGATTATCAGAGCTACCGGTTCGCCCAAACCAATCCCAACCAGTTTAATAGCACCTCTTGTATAATGGTACAATAATGGCCATTGGATTTGCGGACTTCCCCAAGAATTGCCTTCTGTTGGTTTTCTTCTGCGACAAAGGATAGCATGCCGACAACATTCGTTTGTGGGTTGCAATGCTAAATGCACACCCACCTAATCAATATGTGAGCATGAGTGTTGTGTTTTGGCTGCTGTCTCCATGGCGCTAACTTAAAAATCACCGTCACAGCCGGAAGATACTGTCTGGTATTAAGTCTAGGGGACATTTGTGTAGCCTCACAAAACGAAACAGCCATGCGGCCCCTTCAGATTTCACAGCCAAGGATAATCATGTGCCATTATTGTTTGATCCATTTTTGTCTGGCTCGCTCCACCGTTTTATTCTCACCTTCGAATCGGAATTGCCCTTTAACTTAAAAAGTGGTGTCTCGTTGCTCTTGTGATGCCCATTGGTAGAGTTGCGTGTGCTGTGAAATTGCTCGTATTATGATTATTCACCACGTCTCAGCAGAGGTGGTATTCAGCCGGTTCGGATCGGTTCAGGTGAACCGGTAGCGGAAATTTTAACTGGTTTGCTGAACTGACAAATACCACCTCTGACTAGCCCTGCCTCTGCCCGCCCGGTCGCCGCTCGCCCCTACCCAGTTGCTGCTTGCCTGCTCCGCCCTCCTGCTCGCCTCACCCTGCCCTATATATGTTGCCTTTGCCACGCGACCCAGCTAATCAACTCGCCTTGCCGCCGTGCCTCGCCCGCTCTGCTCACCAAAGGTAAGCATGCTGCCCACTCGCCCTTCGCCTCGGGTCGGCTCTGGCCTTCCCTGGGGCCTCTGCCCACATGCCGTCCACTCACCCTCTGCCTCAAGTCAGGGGACGCGCCAGTCCCTGGCTCAGGAACATGCCATTCCCCAAGACCCCAGAGCCTCTGCCTTCTCACCTCAGCCGGGTCGGGGAACAAGCCATTCCTCGGCTCTGCCCTTTCCCCAGAGCCTTCGCCCGCTCGCTGTTTGCCTTGTCCAGGTCAGGGAATGTGCCATTCCCTGGCTCTGGCCTTCCCCGGGGCCTCTGCCCACATGCCGTCCACTCACCCTCTGCCTCAAGTCAGGGGACGCGCCAGTCCCTGGCTCTGGCCTTCTCCGGGGCCTCCACCGGACTGTGCTTAAGGTTTAGCCCAGGTCAGTTATGCATTACGATCTGTCTGCCGGCGTCAAATCATCACAATTTTAGCAACAGAGACTCCTGATTCCAATCTCATCCAAGGCTAAGAGGAGCAATATTGACAGCTTATTTACAAAAGAGGCCGTTTTTGCATAATTTGACACACAACTGTGAGGGGGAAGAAGAGGGATGAGAGGAGTAATTGGGATATGTTTTCTTTTTAATGCAGCAATTTGGGCGCACATTCAATCAGGCGTCAAATCACTTCAGTTCAGTGGTCAAAAATGTTGAAGAGCCATGATGTGATTACGCCTGGCACATGAAAAATCAGAAGTAGGACAGCAATATGCCAGTTTATGCTAAAGGCAGGTCTTTCTTTTGTAATTTCTTTTGTTTTTATTTATTTTTTGAAGGTCAACTGTTTTTTTGAGTTTCAGAAAGCAAAGCTGCCGAGCCCGAATTTGACATACATGTAGCCATTTTATTTAGCTCTTTCGCATACTCATTTATTCTTTTTCTTTCTCTTTCCTGTGTAAGCGGTTTTTTCAGGCTCGCCATATTCTTAAGGTGGGGGGAAGGATAGAGTAGAGTAGAGTAGAGTAGAGTAGAGTAGAGTAGAGTAGAGTAGAGTAGAGTAGAGTAGAATAGAATAGAATAGAATGAGCCTTGGTAGTACAGTGGTCTAAAGCACCCTGTTATTAAGACCAGCTGCCTGCAATTACTGCAGGTTCGAATCTGGCCAGGCTCAAGGTTGTCTCAGCCTTCCATCCTTTCTAAGGTAGGTAAATTGAGGACCCAGTTGTGGGGGCAATAAGCTGACTTTGTATAAATATAGAAAAGGATGAAGGCTATTGCTTAGCACATTGTAAGCCGCCCTGAGTCTCCGGAGAAGGGCGGCATATAAATCAAATAAAAATTTTTTTAAAAAAATTAGAATAGAATAGAATAGAATAGAATAGAATAGAATAGAATAGAATAGAATAGAATAGAATAGAATAGAATAGAATTCTTTATTGGCCAAGTGTGATTGGACACACAAGGAATTTGTCTTTGGTGCATACGCTCTCAGTGTACCTAAAATAAAAGATACGTTCATCAAGAATCACAGGTACAACACTTAATGATAGTCATAAGGAAACAGTATCAATATAAATCATAAATTGTAAGGATCCAAGCAACGAAGTTACAGTCATGCAGTCATAAGTGGGAGGAGATGGGTGGTGGGAACGATGAGAAGATTAATAGTAGTGCAGACTTAGTAACTAGTTTGACAGTGTTGAGGGAATTATTTGTTTAGCAGAGTGATGGCGTTCGGGAAAAAACTGTCCTTGTGTCTAGTTGTTCTGGTGTGCACTGCTCTATAGCATCGTTTTGAGGGTAGGAGTTGAAACAGTTTACGTCCAGGATGCGAGGGGTCTGTAAATATTTTCCCAGCCCTCTTTTTGACTCGTGCATTATACAGGTCCTCAATGGAAGGCAGGTTGGTAGCCATGGTTTTTTCTGCAGTTCTAATTTTCCTCTGAAGTCTGTGTCTGTCTTGTTGGGTTGCAGAACTAAACCAGATAGTGAGGATTGTTTTGGCTTGGTGACTTTCTTTCCCGTGGGAACGGAGGCTGCTCCTGGTGAGAATGGAAGGTGGAGTTTGACGACATCGGGAAATGGGGATTGAGTGTTTATTGGAGAATGTGACTTTTGAGGGATGTTTCTAGCTTGCAATATTATGTGGTTTGTGTCAGATCCAGAATTACAACAGACTTTGCCAATTTGATTCTTACTTAAATAAAAGAAAATTTGTTTTGGAGGATGGACTTGGCTTTTTTTAAAAAAAATTTTGAATGGGTTTCATCACTTGGAAACCTGGCAAAAGCCTTATGTTAAATACTGACTCTTGAGAGTTGTTGATGTTTTTGTTTTTTTAAAAAAAATAGTTCGGTTTAAAGATAAATTGATACCTAGGATAAAACTGCCATTCGAGGTATGGTTGCCATTAACCTTATTGGATTTCTATGTACCAACCAGTGTGTGACCTTTCTGAATTCAGAATTGACTCCGTATCTTGGCTTGACATTTGTTTTTTCCCCCTAAACCAGGGGTCAGCAACCTGTGGCTCTGGAGCCGCATGTGGCTCTTTCATCCCTCTGCTGCAGCTCCCTGTCGCAGGTCGGCGCTACAATTTTGAGAGGAGCTTCCAGTTAGTGGGGGGGGGCATGGAGTGCTAGGAGGAGACTCTATGGTGGGGGAACCGGACTTCCGGTCAGCTCCAGAATTGTCCGGTTAGGACATTTGTGGCTCTTTGAGGGTTTAAGGTTGTTGACCCCTGCCCTAAACTTTAACAAGGTTTTAGTGGCTACTGCCAAACGGGATTAAGTCACAGCCTTTTCCTCAGGGAATTCTCAAAACCACCATTTTTGCAAGAAGGTCTTTACTTGTTTTTCTCTTTCCCCCCAAAAAATAACTCCCAGGATTTATTAGAGTAGGGGTGTCAACTCAAGGCCGTGGGCCGGATCCGGCTCACGGGGGTACTTAGATCTGGTCTGCGGGGCCACCCTGGAAGGAGCAAAGGACTGGCCCCGTTTTTGGTTGAGGCCCTCCCAGGCCCGATTTTCAGCTGCAGCAACATCCTGCAGCCCTCTGCCAGTGAAAATGGAGGTCGGGGGGGAGGTGATGCATGTACTCCCCCCCAAAAAAAACTCCGTTTTCGCTGGCAGAGGAGTAGCAAAAGAAACTAAAAACAAAGCAAAAGGAGAAACATTTCCCCTTTTGCATTTAAGCATGCAAGAAGGGACAGGAAAGAAGAAAGAAAAAGAAAAAGGAGGAAAGATGGGAGGAGAGCAAGGAAGGAAAAATAAGGAAAGAGGAGAAGGAAGAAGGAAGGAGAAGGAAGAGGGATGGAAAAGGAAGGAAGGAAGGAAGGAAGGAAGGAAGGAAGGAAGGAAGGAAGGAAGGAAATAAATTATAAGGGAGGGAAGGTCTTAGGGAAGTCCTGCCTTAGCACTTGGCCACCTCAGGTGTCCCCTACAAGAGTGACATCAAACAGGCCACACCCACCATGACTATGGCCACCATGGCCATGCCCCCAGCCCTCTGAGGTAATGAGCGCAAGGGAGAGTCTGAGGGAAACACTGCCTTAGCACCTGGCCACCACAGGTATTCCCGATACGGGTGATATTGAGCTGGCCACGCCCACCCCCTGAGGTCAAACACAACCCTGATCCAGCCTTCAACGAAATCAGGTTTGACACCTCAAAAAGGTGAGGCGCCGGTGCCCCGGACAGCTGGTCTTTGCACCAGAAACAGGGAGACCATCTTCTCTTGCGGTTTTCAGGGGGCGCGCACACGCTCCCGTTTCGGCACACGGTGCCGAAAAGGTTTGCCAACACTGGTTTATTACATCTTGGAGCAAGTTCCATTCAATTCAATAAGAGCTCTTTTTTTTTCTCTCTCTCTCAGTGGACATATATAGAATTAAACTGTTAAAACATTACAGAGGTGACAGAAGGCTCGCTGTACGTGTTTCAAATCTATTCCTAAGTGAAATGTTTCCTTTCGTGACTCATTTATTAGGACATTGTGAGCATCCAACAAATGATAACACAACGCAGGCACTTTAATGCTGTTAAGCTCTCCATTCATAGCCTATATTTGTCATGTTTCCACTTGTAGCGCAAGGAGCACTAGTTCCTACCCCCTAAAAACCTTTTGGGTTGCTCTCACATTGCGTCCAAACGTCTCAAGTAGCTGATAAGAAAGGTCGGCAGTTTGGCGGTTCGAATCCCTAGTGCCGCGTAACGGGGTGAACTCCCGTTCCTTGTCCCAGCTTCTGCCAACCTAGCAGTTCGAAAGCAGGTAAAAAATGCAACTAGAAAAATAGGGACCACCTTTGGTGGGAAGGTAACAGCGTTCCATGCACCTTTGGCCTTGAGTCATGCCAGCCACATGACCACGGAGACGTCTTCGGGCAGCACTGGCTCTTCGGCTTTGAAACGGAGATGAGCACTGCCCCCTAGAGTCAGGAACGACTAGCACATATGTGTGAGGGGAACCTTTACCTTTACCTTTTAAGCCGCCTTGAGTTGCCATAATATAAAATTTCCAAATCAATAAATAAATTATCATAATTCCAGGCTTAGTTACGGTCATAAGTCAAGGACTATCTGTAACATGCGTCTATCCACGTGAGGTAAAAATGATGTGAAATCACACTGTATTGCTTCATTTCTTTAAATAAACATATCGGGGTTTTCTTTTTCTTTTTTTCTTTTCTGTTTTTCTCCCCTCCTCCGTGTGAGGGCTTACATCTAAGATTATTCAGACTGGCTCTGTAGGCAGAAAAGAAAATGTGAACAATTAAAATATCTGCTATTTTAAAGGCTCAGTATTATGGCAACCCAAACAACAAAATATAAAATATTTTAAAAATAGTACTGTGAATACATGACTAGCGCTCGCTGTTATAAGACCAAGTTAGATAATTCTTATGACGATTGGCTCGGCGTACAGAGAATCTCTAGATTATGGGTGTCAAACTCACCGTGTCACGTTGTTGTCACGTGATGAATCGCGATGTTTTTTCCCTTCACGGAGCCGGGGTGGGTGTGGCCTGCTGGTGAGGCATCCAACCCACAGGCCACCATTGACCCCCCTGCTCTAGATCATTAGGGAAAGGGGTTCATTTTTCCTATCACAATGCACAACATCCTTGCTGTCCTCCACGGTACCCCAAGAATAAAGAATAAAATGGGGCTGTACAGAGTCACTGTCAGACCTGCCCCAGTCTGATCCCTTAGGGAAGAAAGACTCTCGACTCCATTCGGTTGAAGCGAAAGATATTTTTGCTAAGAGATGCTCATTGCAGTAGAGTCAGGCAGAATCTAAAGTTCCTGAGCATCAATACAGAACTAACCCCTTGGTTCCCCCAGCCTTCCTCCCATGGTCCGTCCATGTGTAGCCAATCCAGCACCGCCGAGATGTTTTGGGAAACTCTGGGAGGGTTAGGCTGGGGAAATTCCAGTCTCAGATTAAACAGTCTTGAAGATGCCAGGCACAACCAGATTCCCAAATGCTCGGTTCTTCCTCAAATGTCAAACCCCACTCCCAATTTCCCACCGTAGAGCAGAGGTGAAATCCAGCAGGTTCTGACAGGTTCTGGAGAACCGGTAGCGGAAATTTTGAGCATTTCGGAGAACCGGTAGCAGAAATTTTGAGTAGTTCAGAGAACCAGAGTGGAGTGGGAATGGAGATTTTGCAATATCCTTCCCCTGCCATGCCCAACAAGCCACACCATGCCCAACAAGCCACGCCCACAGAACCTGTAGTAAAAAAATTTGGATTTCACCACTGGGTGTGGCCCTAAGTGTTGTCAAAATTTATTCTTCGCTACTGTCATAAAATACATGAAGTGAAACCCCAGGTCCTTAAACTATTGCCTTTAGTGTGTTTTTTTTTTTCAAAATTTACTATTCATGACTAATACTACATATATCTATGATAATATTATTTGTTGGCTTTCTAGGTCATTGATCTGTACTGGGGAGTAGAACCAGAAGAATGGGACAGCCCAGATCTCCAAAAGACACGTATGAAGCTCTTAGAAGACTGCCTGAAAACATCAGCAGGTCCATGTTTTGTTGTGGGTATAAAATAAAGTTTTACTTAATTAATCTAGTTTTTGTTTTGTTTTTTAATGGAGGGGTGGCCTTTTCTTAAGGATGCATATTTAACGTAAGATCTCCTCAGAGATTTAGTTGTTGTTGTGGGGCAGATTCCAGAGATGCCTCTGAATATTTCATATAATATTTCATCATCGTCATCATTTCTACATTGCTGAGCAGAGGATGGGCAGATTGGGTTAAGAACTGATTTGTCTAACACATCTGATACGGTCATGTTTCGAATGACATCTCAGAAATAATATTAGTTTAATATGTTTGTTCCCCTTCATTTATTTTATTTTATTTTATTTTATTTTATTTTATTTTATTTTATTTTATTTTATTTTATTTTATTTTATTTTATTTTATTTTATTTTATTTTATTTTATTATTATCTCATATTATTATATTATTTCATTTTATTATTATTATATTATACTGTATCATATTATTGTGATGTGATGTGATGTGATGTGATGGGGTGTTATGTTATTATTTCATTATTATATTATATTATATTATATTATATTATATTATATTATATTATATTATATTATTGTCAGCATTCTGATGCTGCCATAAAAAAGACGAGGCTTGACTTTTCACCTACTTATTTTCTCTGTAGATAATATCCCCTAGGAGATGGGATGGGAGGGGGGAAACATTCCTGTGGGGTGAGGTCAGAAGCTGGGGAGACTGACTTGGAAGATGGCCAATGAGAAGATGAGAATTGGGGAATGGAAAGGGAAGGGTTTGGGGGTCAGAGGGTTAGTATCGGCTACGACAAAGTCAGGGCCAGATCTGTCATACTCAATAAATGGAATATTTCAGCAAAGATTAATTGTTTGGGAGTGCAATTTATTTGAGATGACATCGAAACCTGACTATTATATTATATTATATTATATTATATTATTATATTATTATATTATTATATTATTATATTATTAAATATTATTAAATATTATTTCATTATATTATATTATTTCATTATATTATATTATATTCTTATTATATTATTAAATATTATATTATTAAATATTATATTAAGCATATCATAATCAATGCTGGCCCACTCATCAGAGTACTGATGATGTTAGCTAGTTGGGTAATGAAACGCCTGCAAGAAAAGCACCAAGCTCAGAGAGAACCTAGGATTCCACAGTCCTCCTCTTCACAAACACCACTCCCTTCTAGCACTGATGATGTTAGCTAGTTGGGTAATGAAACGCCTGCAAGAAAAGCACCAAGCTCAGAGAGAACCTAGGATTCCACAGTCCTCCTCTTCACAAACACCACTCCCTTCTAGCACTGATGATGTTAGCTAGTTGGGTAATGAAACGCCTGCAAGAAAAGCACCAAGCTCAGGGAGCACCAAGGACCCCACAGTTCAACCCTGAGCTACGATTATTCTCTTCTATTCCAAGATATTTCAGACAGACAGTTCCACGAAATAATTCTTTCTATAAAGTTGAAAAATCTTATCTTGTCCATTGAACTTTCGGCAGAAAAATCATATCCGGGGCAATTAAAATATATGCTCCTCAGCCAATTCACTGAAAATGTCTCTCTATTTTTTAAAAAAATATCCAACCGTAAAACGTCCCCTATGCTTTTACTCCTAATAGAAGGAAAGTGATTATCTTTGTTGCTGTTGGCAGTTTCTCTTTTATGCAGACATTGCTCCTAATTGCTGGTTTTGCCAACATATTTGAACGTAGCTCATTTCTAACAATTTTCTAATCACATTTTAGATTTTAAAAGCATTACGGTTTTATAATGCAGACTGAATTCCCAGAGAATAGTTTTTTAAAACCATTCACATAGGGTATAAAATTGCCTCTTTTGTGTTTTAGATTGTTCGCTGGATGTGACATTTTGAATAAGGTTAAAAGCAACAGATTCCTTTTATTTAAGAAAAAGTGTGCAGCCAGACAAGATTAGGAAAGGAACTGTAGTTATTGCCATTGTCCAAGAATACTGATGAACAATTAATAAAACATTTCCTTTCTCCAAGCATCCTGTTCCATAATACGGGAGGGGATAGTTTAATACAATAAAAGTTTTATTTAAAATTCATAGCGTACTACTGAAGGGGCATGCTACTAGAAAAGTAATACTGGAGGCTAAATGAAATAAACCTCTGAAGGGGAAATTACTTCCACTGCTTGTAAGTGAATAGTAACCTAAGTGTATACTGCATCTGTCAAAAGAGCCAATGCAGTTTCTTGGCTGCATCAACAGAAGAACACCTGAGGGCAGGAGAACTTTAATAACTTTATGTTATGTGGATTTCAACCTCCAGAATTCCCTAGCCAGCATGTGGCTGTCAGGTTTCGATGCTATCTCAAAATAAATGAATTTCCAAACTGCCGATCTTTAAGGAAATGTTCTCTTTATTCGAGCACAGCGATCTGATCCTGGGTCTTTCGCGGTCAGTACTGACCTTTGCCCCACCAATCCCTCCCTTTCCGATCCCCAATTCTCTGCTTCTCATTGGCTATCTTCCAAGTCACTTTCCTGATCTCTTCTTCGTCAGATCACAGGAATGTCTCCCCCCTCTCCCATCTCCGAGGAGACAGAATCTTCAAAGGGATTTAGTAGGCAAAAGTTCAAGCTTCTCCTCTCTTTATTATATGTCAGTGCTGGGACGCTGACAGTGGCAGTATACATGAACTGTCAATGGCAGGGGTGTTAAACTCAAGGCCCGGGATCCGGCCTGCGGGTTTATTAGATCTGGCCTGTAGGGCCGCCTTGGAAATAGCAAAGGGCTGGCCCACGGCGCCTCTGCCAGTGAAAACAGAGCTCGGGTGGGCCACAGAGAGTTGCAGGAGGCTGTTTGCCACTGAAAACTGAGCTCGCAAGGGCTGTGGACAGCACTCCCGAGCTCCATTTCTGCTGGCAGATGTTTGCAGGAGGCCGTCACAGCCGGAAACGGAACTCGGAAGCCCATTTTTGCTAGCAGAGCGCTCGGGCCGCCACAGGCACCCACGACATGAGTGACGTTGAGCTGACCACGCCCACACCCGGCCACACCCAACCCCCCCCAAAGTCAAACACAATGTTGATGCGGCCCTCAATGAAATCGAGTTTGACACCCTCGATCTATGGAGATTCTCAGTCATCCAGGTTGTCCCAAAGGTGCTTTTTCAAGAGGCAACTGGACTTTCTTGCAGAGGTGGGTTTCAGCAGGTTCTGACCGGTTCTAGAGAACCGGTAGCGGAAATTTTGAGTAGTTCGGAGAACCGGTAGTAAAAATTCTGACTGGCCCCGCCCCCATCTATTCTCTGCTTCCCAAGTCCCAGCTGATCAGGAGGAAATGGGGATTTGGCAGTAACCTTCCCCTGGAGTGGGGAGGGAATGGAGATTTTACAGTATCATTCCCCTGCCATGCCCACCAAGCCATGCCCACTGCTTTCTTGGGTTTGCTTGAAGATGTTTCTCTTCCCATCCAAGACTTTTCTTTAGTTCTGACTGAACTGATATTATGAAGATGATACTATGGCAACCAGCCTCTTCAGCACAGTTTGCGATGTGTCCTCATGCTGAAGTGAGTGGCACATGAGAGCAAACTAGATTTAATCGCAAGGCAATTAGCAATCAGTTAAGACCATTGAACCACTCTTACCGTGAAGAATACTCATGAGGTCATCAGTCCTAAAGGTGCTTATTTCAAGAGGCAATTAGACTTTCTTGTTTTTCTTTGAAGACATTTCGCTTCTCAACCCAGAAGCTTCTTCAGCTCTGATTGGATGGTGGGGAATAGAAGGATTGATATTCCTTGCAGACAGCTGGTCATTTGCATTCTTTTAGAGGGGCATTGAGGCCACTTGGAGATTTATCTATGTCCTCAGGATCACCTGAGTAGTGCAAAATGGGTGCGAAGCCTTCTTGGAACTGCTGTAAGGATTGTGTTGTGGGTCAATCATGACCTGATTGACTGAGAATCTCTGCAGACCTTTAGCTATGCAATTACTGTACAATTTAGCTATGCACACCACTTCAAAGCAGGGGTGAAATCCAGCAGGATCAGATAGGTTCTGGCGAACCGGTAGCGGAAATTTTGAGCAGTTCGGAGAACCGGTAGCGGAAATTTTGAGTAGTTCGGAGAACCGGCAAATACCACCTCTGGCTGGCCCCAGAGTGGGGTGGGGTGCCATACCCACCAAGCCACACCAAGCCCACCAAGCCACGCCCACAGAACCGGTAGTAAAAAAAAATTGGATTTCATCACTGCTTCAAAGAAACAACACATAACTAAACCGGTTTTTTAGGTCCAAAAGTAAAAAAAGAGAAAAATCTTCAAAACCTGAAACCTGCAGTATCGGATTTCTGTAAAACGCTCCGCTCTATTTATAAAGTGCTAAATGTCACACTAGATATTGTTCTAAATAATAAAATGTTCATCCCGCTTAAATGTTTGGGAATAAAATAAATAACCAAAGGTAGATTGGATATTAAGACCAGGGGTGAGCGGTCCAAGATCGTCCTATTTATTCACAGCTAAACTCTAATTATTTGCCACATTTGGTTAATGAATTTTATATATTTTCAAAAGTGAACGTTGTTAAACAGGTTTTTTTTATTATTTTAAAAAAAACGAATAGAATCGTTGGCCATTTTTTGTCATTGCTAAATGTAGTTTTGAGAGATTGTAATTCAGAGTTACGTCAAAAGGTAATACATTGGAATTTGGGTTCAGTTGTTGTTGTTAGTTGCGAAGTTGTGTCCGACCCATCGTGACCCCATGGACAACGTTCCTTCAGGCCTTCCTGTCCTCTACCATCCCCTGGAATCCATTTAAGCTCATGCCGACTGCTTCAGTGACTCCAGCCAGCCAGCTCGTTCTCTGCCGTCCCCTTCTTCTTTTGCCCTCCATCTTTCCCAGCATTAGGCTCTTCTCCAGTGAATCCTTCCTTCTCATTAGGTGGCCAAAATATTTGAGTTTCAGCTTCAGAATCTGGCCTTCTAAAGAGCAGTCAGGGTTGATCTCCTCTAGGACTGACCGGTTGGATCGCCTTGTAGTCCAAGGGACTCGCAGGAGTCTTCTCCAGCACCAGAGTTCAAAGGCCTCCATTCTTTGGCCTTCTCAGCCTTCCTTGTGGTCCAACTTTCACAGCCATTTTGGGTTCAGATCAGTGGTGAAATCCAAATTTTTTTAACTACCAGTTCTGTGGGCCTGGCTTGGTGGGCGTGGTGTGGCTTGGTGGGCGTGGCAGGGGAAGGATACTGCAAACTCCCCATTCCCACCCCACTCCTGGGGGAAGGATATTGCAAAATCTCCATTCCCACCCCACTTTTGGGCCAGCCAGAGATGGCATTTGCCAGTTCGCTGAACAGCTCAAAATTTCCTCTACCGGTTCTCCAGAACCTGTCAGAACCTGCTGGATTTCACCCCTGGTTCAGATTCTTGCTCAAATATGAGGTCCTGGACAAGTTAATGTTTTTGCCTTTTGCCCTAGATTCGATTTCCTCTGAATGGGCTTCAAGGACACAAACTTATAAAAAAAGAAATCATTTTTTCACGTCCATAAGTCAGATGGTGTGATGTATTAAGAACGTATATGTAATTATTGGTCCAAACAGCTGTTCAACATGTTAGGTCTCACACCTGCTTGTATAAATAATCATAACGCTCTCTACATGGGGCTCCCCTTGAGGTGCACCCGGAGGCTCCAACTGGTCCAGAATGCAGCCGCGCGGGTGATTATGGGAGCAACAGGGTGCTCCCATGTAACACCTCTCCTGTGCGAGCGGCACTAGCTCCCAGTGGTCTTCCGGGTGCACTTCAAGGTGTTGGTTCTCACCTTTAAAGCGCTCCATGGCATAGGGCCAGGATACTTGCGAGACCGCCTGCTGCTACCGATAACCTCCCACTGGCCAATACGCTCTCACAGAGAGGGCCTCCTCAGGGTGCCATCAGCCAAGCAATGTCGGCTGGCAGCCCCCAGGGGGAGAGCCTTCTCTGTGGGGGCACCCGCCCTGTGGAATGAGCTACCTCCTGAAATAGGACTGATCCCGGACCTCCACACTTTCCGCAAGGCCCTGAAGACTTATTTATTCCAACAAGCCGGCCTAGCTTAAATGGTTTTAATGGGGATTTTTAATTTTTTAATTTTATTGGTTTTTGGGTTTTAAATTGGGAATTTTTTGATTTTGTGGATTGGGATTTTAAATTGGTAATGCCGCTGATTTAATCTATTTTAGTTTTTTTTAACTTTTGTACTATATGTGTTTTAATTTCTGGCTGTTCACCGCCCTGAGTCCCCCTGGGGAGAAGGGCGGTATATAAGTTTAAATAAATAAATAAATAAATAAATAAATAAATAAATAAATAAATAAATAAATTCCGATTTTCTGTTGCTGTAAATACAGCATTTGATTTTTAAAAATCAAATTATTAGGTGAAATAATGCCATCTGCTGGCTGAATCTCAAAAACTAGTTTTCCAGGCCTAGGAATATGTTTTTGTACATAGTGTTTAATGTTTCAACATGGCTTTCAATTAGGGTGTGGTAGGTGGGAATATTACGATTCTTTGCAAACAGTGGAGGAATTAATAAAAATGCTACTTTGTGTTCCGTGATTCCCCTTGCATTACAACTGGCAGCTTGGAAAAGAAAGAGTTAATTCTCTTTAACTGTTGTGTGATCAAAATTCCAACGCTTGGCAACTGACCCGTATTTATGACTGTTGCAGTATCCCAGATCAGGTGATCCCCTGATTTTGCGACCTTCTGAGAAGCAAAATCAATGAGGAAGCCAGATTCACTTAACAACCCTGTTACTAACTTAACTGCAGTGATTCACTTAACAAGTATGGCAAGGAAGGCTGTAAAATGGGTTACAAGCTCACTTATCAAATGTCTTCCTTAACAACAGAAATGTTGGGCTCAATTGCAGTCGTTAAGTCTTATTTACTTTATTTATTTATAATTTTATTTCTATACCGCCCTTCTCCCGAAGGACTCAGGGTGGTGTACAGCCTATTAAAAACACAAAAATATACAGACATCAATTAAAAAATAATTAAAATTATTAAATAATTTCAGCCCAAATTAAAACCCAAAAATTTAAAACACCCCATTTAAAATCATTTACACTGATAGCCCGGCCTGGCGGAACAGCAGGATCTTGAGGGCACAGCAAAATACACAGAGGTCGGAGATCTTGCGCAATTCTGGGGGCAGTTCATGCCACAGGGCAGGAGCTCCCACAGAGAAGGCCCTCCCCCTGGATGTCGCCAGCCGACATATCTTGGCCAATGGCACCCTGAGGAACCCCTCTCTGTGGGAGCAGACTGGCTGGTGGGAGGCTACTGGTGGCAGAAGTCGGTCTCGAAGGTACCTGGGTCCTAAGCCATGGAGCGCTTTAAAGGTGATGACCAACACCTTGAATCGCACCCGGAAGACCACTGGGAGTCAGTGCAGCTCGCGCAGGAGAGGTGTCATGTGGGCACAACGAGTCACGCCCATAACTACCCGCGCGGCCGCATTCTGGACCAGTTGGAGCCTCCGAGTGCTCTTCAAGGGGAGCCCCATGTAGAGAGCATTACAGTAGTTGAAGTCTACCTGTCTCTCTTACACACTCATTCTCCCCAATAGCTGTGTTTTATGGGGCATAGTCCCCCTTTCTCTACATTGTTGAGACTAGGAAAATGAAATTTGTACTATTTCCAATTTGTTCTTGTTATTGGGCTTATTAACCTCTTGGAACAAGGAAAATGGCTGTCTAAGCTTTTATGGACAATGTCGTCGGCATTGTTCCTGAATTTTGTTCTGTGTTGTCTCCACAACAGGGTCTTTTGGGAGAAAAATACGGAAGTATCCGGATCCCGGGGGAAGTGGAATCCTCAGAATTCGAAATGATCCTGGATGCCGCTATTGAGGCCAAGCTAGAAACCAAGATTTTGGAAGAGTGCTATTGCCGGGATGAGAACGCCGTGCCCCCAACTTATTACCTCAAACCGAAACCGGACATTCTGAAGAGCAATCCCAATATGGTAAATCTTCTTCATGTGCTGTTGATTTAGAACAGGAGTGTCAAACTCGATTTCATTGAGGGCCGCATCAGGGTTGTGTTTGACCTCAGGGGGGAGGGTGGGCATGGACAGCATGACATCACTTGTGTTGGGGGGCACCTTTGGTGGCCCGAGCACTCTGCCAGAGAAAACGGGTTCCTGAGCTCCGTTTTCGGCTGAGACGGCATCTTGCAATCCTCTGCCAGTGAAAACGGCGCTCAGGAGAGCCGCACACGACTCTCGTGAGCTCCGTTTTCGCTGGTAGAGGCACCGCGGACTGGTCCTTCGCTGTTTCCAAGGCAACCCCGTGGACCAGATATAAGCACCCCACGGGTCGCATCTGCCCCCCTCCCAGGCCTTGAGTTTGACACCCCTGATTTAGGACATGTCTCTTTTTGCAGGGCAAGGGACTGAGGGCGGAGTCAAAAGAGGGATTAGCTTAGAATCTCTACGTAGCCACAAGCAGACTAAGTCCAACATCCCCTTGAATTCTGTTGATTCTTACTTAACTCCCAACTGCTTGCTCACCGTTACTTGAGAAGATCACAGGCTGTTTAGCAATAAACCAGCTTAATTGGATCTTCACTTATGGACCTGGACTTTCGCACCTGACATTTCTTCTGAGAATTGTAGCTCTCTGAGAAAGCTAAAAAAAATATCTGACCTCAAAATCTCAGCGGTCCTCAGCAAAGTTCCCAAGATACCTTCGTTGAAGTCATGGCAAACTGATATCCATTACAGTAAATATAAACCTAATTTGAGAGTTACATTGTCCAGATTGCTGAATGTGTGAGCACTCCATTTTATGCTTCTCTCCCTGTCAGTGTCGATCCAAAGATATAGCCCCTCTAGAGACTATCTTCATGCATAAAGCTGCACTTGTGTTCTTCCTCTAAGCAGGAACCCCAATAAGCAGAAGATGCTTCACGAAATCAAGATTTTGTTGTTTACGTGAAATCGAGGTCTTACATTTTTGTAGCTTAAATGCAAAGCATAGATTCCATGGCTAATCTACCCTAACTTTCACACGCCTTTCCCGTATTTATTTTTCTCTCCTTCTCTCTCTTCTCTTTCTATTAAATGATCAAGACAATGCTTGTCAGGCATGAAAGGCCACGAAGCTCCAATGAAGCTGATTTATTGCTATTTATATCTCCTATGAACAGGAATCTTCTCAAAAGCGAGCACCTTTGAGTTAGATAAATTAGATAAGAGTCAAGGGAATTCAAGAGGAATTGGACTTAGTTCACTTGCGGCTATGTAGGGATTCTAGGCTGCTTCCTCTTTTCTCTCCGCCCCCAGATTCTGCCCTTCTTTCTTGTACAATGTTACGGGTGTATCTAAAATACATAAAATGTTCAAAAGCCTCATTGGTTTATGGAGATGTACGCAGTGGTGGGATTCAGCCAGTTGGGGCCGGTTCAGGTGAACCAGTAGTTAAATTGTTGGCTGGTCTGGCCCTGCTCCGCCCCTTCCAGGAGTCCCCAAGCACCCCATTTTGGCTCCCAGGTAAGTGCAGGGAGGCCTACTAGGCCCAAAACGGGGCATGGGGGAGCGGCATGTCCCCTCCACCCCCCGCGGCCCATTTTTGCTCCCAAGGGGGTGCAGGAGACCAAGTGCTGACTGTCACACCCCCTGGCCACACCCACCATGGCCACGCCCACCAAGCCGGTCATTAGGACAGAGAACCGGTTGTTAAATTATTTGAATCCCACCACTGGATGTATGCCTATCAACTGTTAAATGTAATAAACAGTTTGTGATAATCCATTTCTAAGCAGGCAAGGGCCCCTAATGCAGACAGAAATAGAGCCAATTCTATTCAACCTTCTTCTTGACAATCAGGAGACAAATGGGTCATTATAGGAATAAATTGTCCCACTCTTCCGTTATGGAGTTTGGATACAATATAATCTCAGTGTTGTGACCAAGTCATTAAAACACAGGAGTAGTCCCAAAAACCTTTTTTATTGCAACAGCTGTGAATTACATTCATTCACAGCTGAGTCCCAATTAGTTGCAAAAAGTTCTTCGGGAGAAGTCCTTCGGGATAATCACCAACCTTTATCTCCCTTGACACCCTGCCAAAGACCTACTTGGCAAAGCCACACGGAGTCCAGAATCAAACAGAGATGCCGACTGGAACAGAATTAACAACGTTGCTTTCCTGCAAAGGGCCCACGTCCCTTTGCTCTTCTTTTAAGCCTTATGGGAGGGGCCAATCATCTCCAGGCCTTACTCCTGAGTCGTCCCTTTTGTTTTAATTGTTTGTGCCTTCTGGCAGCTCTGCACATGCGCGCACTAGGAACAAACTCCTCCTGTTTCTCTGCCTCTCTGCTGTCCGACTCTGGAGGCTCCGGAGTCCAAGCATCACTCCCAAATGGCCCTGGCCCCATCTTTGCCTCTAATGCAGAGCCCTCGTCTGGGCCTTCTCCAGCCTCCAGGACTGGCCCATGTTCCTCCCCAGCCTCCTCACTGTCCGATTCCGCTGCCAGCTCCACAGGCTGCTGGCGGACCACAACACTCAGATCTATTCAGAGTTCTTTACTTAGATTGTTTTCTGAAGACCAATACATGCCAGGGGTGATTGAGCTCACGGAAAAAGTGATTTTAATATCATCTGCCAACAACCATCTTTGTATTTCAAACTGAACACCTCTTCAGGTGAAATCGTGTAGATGTTTGGTCAACTACAAGGAAGAAAATAGTTTTTCCTGCTGTAGTCTTCCACTGATGCAAGAGTAGATGGCTTGTAATTGGGTTGACCGGGTTTAGCTAAGTTTCACTAAAGGATTGGGTTATCAGAAAAGGATCTAGGCCCATGATGGTGAACCTATGGCATGCGTGCCACAGGTGGCATGTGGAACCATATTGGTGGGCATGGAAGCTCAGCTTCAGTGTGCAGGCCACCTGGTTTTCAGGACTTCTGGGCCCACTGGAAGTAGGGAAACAGGCTGTTTCCAGCCACCAGAGCACCTGGGGGATGGGGAAGGACTGTTTTTCACTCTCCCAGGCTCCAGAGCCTTTCTAGGCGCCTGGGGAGGGTGAAAACAGCCTTCCCCACCCACCCCCGGAAGCCCTCCCAGAGGCATTCTGGAGGCTGGAAACGGGCCATACGGGCCCACCAGAAGCCAGCAAATGGGCCATTTCCGGCCTCCGAGTGGGGTGGGGAAGGCTATATTCACCCTCCCCAGACTCCTAAAAAGGCTCTGGAGCCTGGGGAGGGCAAAAAATGGGTCCACTGTGCCATCACATGCCAAAAGTGGGGGGAGAACAGGGGCCACATGTGCGGGCGGCTGGGGCGCATAGAATTATGGGTGTGAGAATGCGCGTGATCCCCCCATGCTCCCCCCACTTTTGGCATGCCCTGACAAAAAGATTACCCATCACTGATCTAGGAAGTTCCTGAAGAAATCTTAGAACTTTCTAGAAACTCAGGCATGCATCCAAGAGAATTTACACTTTTTCAGATCTAAAATCCCACTCATCAAATTCCAGGGCTGGAAGGAACTTTGGAGGTCTTCTAATCCAACCCCCTGCTTAAGGCAAGAGGCCTTATACCAGCCCAGTCAAATATTTTTGAAAGAGTCCAAGACAACTCATCATAGCCATCTTGCCCCGGCCATCTTGCTACTATCACCTCGCCGTAGCCATTTTGTCACGACCAACTCACCACAGCTATTGTTCCACAACCGACCTGCAGTTGCCATCTCTCTGCAGCCAACTTGCTACAGGGCAAGCTCACCACAAACAATTCCATGCGGGATAACTCAAGACGATTAATGTTATTCGTCACTGTTCCTTCAACATTTCCATTCTTAACCATGGAAATAAGGCCAAAGAAACACATTTGGTGCTTTGAGTTATCCCATGTGGGAATTATCCACAGCTAGTGGCTAAGACGCTGAGCTTGTCGATTGAAAAGTCGGCAGTTCAGCGGTTCGAATCCCTAGCGCCGCATAACGGAGTGAGCTCCCGTTCCTTGTCCCAGCTTCAGCCAACCTAGCAGTTCGAAAGCACATAAAAAATGCAAGTAGAAAAATAGGGACCCCTTTTGGTGGGGAGGTAACAACCTTCCGTGCGCCTTTGGCGTTGAGTCATGCCGGCCACATGACCACAGAGACGTCTTCGGACAGTGCTGGCTCTTCGGCTTTGAAACGGAGATAAGCACCGCCCCCTAGAGTCGGGAACGACTAGCACACATGTGCGAGGGGAACCTTTACCTTTACCTTAATTATCCTATGGTGAGTTGGCCCCAGCAAGCCGCCTCATGGTGAGTCGGCCACTACAAGAGGGCCATAGCGAGATGTCCGAGATTGGTTGGCCACGATGAAATGGCTGTGGTGAATTAATTGTGGTGAGATGGCTGTGGGGATTTGTCCCCTTCTGTTTTTGAAAACCTCCAATGATGGAGCACCCACAGCTCAAGGAACGAAGCTCTTCCATTCATTAAATGTTCTCACCGCCAGGAAATTTCTCCTTAGTTCTAGGTTGCTTCTCTCCTTAACAAAGGTCCAAATCCTTTACTTCTTGACCTGTCCTCTGGTGCTTTGGAGAATAAGTCAACTGCCCCACAAGTACTGGAAGAACATCATCATGTCCTCCCTAATCCTTCTCTTCAACAGGCTGGATGTACTGGACGTAGTGAAACTACTCATTCCTTCACCTGCCCATCCAAGTTTCTTGTTTTATGTTTAGAAGTCCTTCAAGTTATCAGACCTGGGGAGGGATAGGAGATGAGGAGGAAATAACAGCATGGGAGAGTTGCCATGGATACTTTCCATCATTAAGAGTTTGTGCAGGAACCATGTCCCTCCCTGCTGATGGTTGCCATGGAGACAATATTTCAGAAAGGAAACAGATGGGGCAGGAAAGGTAGTCTTCACCCCCTAGATTCGGAATCAATTTTTTCTATGGGAAAGTACTAGAAATGTACATTTTTCTTCTTAGGTACAATAAACTATGGTACATGCCCACAACACACGCATATTCTAACACAGGTAGTCCTCAACGTACGACCACCATGGAGCTCTGAATATATGTTGCTATGCGAGAAATTTGTTCAGTGAGTTTTGCCCCGTTTTCCGACTTTTCTTGCCACGTTTGAGAAGTGAAGCGCTGCAGTGGTTAAATGAGGGACACGTTTGTTAAGCGAATCTGGCATTCCCCGTTAACTTGGCTTGTCAGAAAGTCATGGAAAGTGGTCACGGAACAGTGATAACATCATAAATCCAGGTCAGTCAAGCCTCCAAATGTAAATCATATGGCCATGGGGTGATGTGATGGTCGTAAGTGTGAAAAATAGAAGAGAATAACAGAGTTGGAAGGGACCTTGGAGACAAGGGTGAAATCCAACAGGTTCTGACAGGTTCTGACGAACCGGTAGCGGAAATTTTGAGCAGTTCGGAGAACCGGCAAATACCACCTCTGGCTGGCCCTAGAGTGGGATGGGAATGGAGATTTTGCAGTATCCTTCCCTTGCCATGCCCACCAAGCCATGCCCACCAAGCTACGCCCACAGAACCAGTAGTAAAAAATTTGGATTTCACCACTGCTTGGAGGACTTCTATCTGCCACTACCTAGGATCGAACTCACAGCCTTCCGATTGTGAGGCAAGAGCTCCACCTCTAAGCCACTGCACCACTGTGACTTTTAATGATCTTCAGTTATTCTTGGTGGGATATTTTACTGAAACCCACCCTTACCTTTTAACGCCATTTTTCATCCCACGGTAACAACTTTGAATAAGCACACCGTTTAAAAAAAAATATTCCTTCTTTCAGATTTGGGCGTACTATTCCTGAAGGATTTTTTTTTCCCCAACAAAACAAGAATCCATTGCAGTCACACCCTGTTCTCTGAAGCTGAAATATTACAAGTGCTTTATCTTAAGGCTCGCGCTATAAATGTAAATAATTTTTTAAAAAAAACGTGTCATTTTTGCAACCCCACCTAATTTTTTTCTGCAATTAGAGCCTGACGCATTTATTTCTGGAGCAGCAGATAATTTGTGTTTAATCGTCTTTTTGCAGATGACATTCAGAAACAATCTTGACAAAGCAATGCATCAGAAGCTAAAGAGGATCTCTTATCTATTCTGCCTTTTTTTATTACATATTAACAGACTTGGAAGGGACCTTGAAGGTCATCTAGTCCAACCCTCTGCCCAAGCAGGAGACCCTACACCCATAATGGTGAACCTATGGCATGTGTGGCAGAGCCCTCTCTGTGGGCACACACGCCATTGCCAGTTCCTCTTCTGGTTTGTGGTGCACACAGCCAGCTGGTGTTCGCGGGTGACGGAGCACCGAAAAACGGTCTGAAAATGGCCCAAAAACGGCCGAAAAACAGGCACGCGCGCACTCGCCAGCTGATCTTTGGGTTTCCAGTGCTCACCTCTACGAGTTTCCCTTTATTCTGAATATGTGCCGTACAGTTTCTTACCTATTATCAAAATTTTATGCTCCCGCTAACAGTGCAGCAAAGATAAAAGTGTGTCTATTTTGGCTGCTCCCCAATTAAAATGGCAAAACTTTTATCTCAACTGCATTGAAAGCACTTCTCTTAATTTTGCTCACTTATTTTACCATGGACTAATCACTTACATCATCTTGCCGTCAAAAGTTGTGGGTGCTTCATCCCTGGGGGTTTTTTAAGAAGAGACTCAGCAACCTGCAGCTCTGGAGCCGCATGTGGCTCTTTCACCCCTCTTCTGCGGCTCCCTGTCACTGAAAATATGCGTCACAACCGCCAATGTGCGACACCCACTGGCACGCAATTTATTGAGCTTTTCAACCCGCGGTAGGCCAACCATGGATAAATCCAAGAAAAGAAAAGTTTCAGAAAAAAACAGAACGTTTACTTCAACTACCTAGGCTAGTTTTGTGGCCGCTCAAGAAATAGTCAGGCACGGGAAGGGTTTTTGTGGCTCCCGGTGTTTTCTTTTCTGTGGGAAACGGGTCCAAATGGCTCTTTGAGTGTTTAAGGTTGCCCTCTGGACTGGACAGCCATTTGTCTGAAATGGTATAGGGTCTCCTGCTTGAACTGGGGGTTGGACTAGAAGAACTCCAAGGTCCCTTTCAGATCTGTTCTGATTGATCGCTCTTGAGAGCACTTATCTTAATACGGCTCCCTTATCTTGAATTATATGCACCCCGCTTTAAAATGAATATTCCTTCCTTCAGAGTTGTGCATATCGTTTCTGAAGGATTTGGTGTTTTTTTCTGAAAGCAGAAGGGCGGCAAATAAATTTAATAAATAAAAATATTAAACCAGGGGTGTCAAATTCAATTTCTTTTGAGGGCCGCATCAAGGTTGAGTTTGACCTCAGAGAGCCGGGAGTGGGGGCGTGTTGTGTAGAGGGCTTCAATAGGCAAGAACCAGTCCAACATAGCTTCCACAGCATTTATTGACTCAAAACTGGAACTGAGGAACTGCAGGCAAATGTCTGTTATTTATACTCGAGGCCCACAGGGCCTTAACCAATCATAAAACTAGAAAAAGCCCACCCAAATATCAATATGCTAAGTGTCCCTCCAAAACAGTCTGCGTCATCTAAAGCAGGGGTGAAATCCAACAGCTTCTGACAGGTTCTGGAGAACTGGTAGCGGAAATTTTGAGCAGTTGAGAGAACCAGTAACGGAAATTTTGAGCAGTTCGGAGAACCGGTAGTGGAAATTTTGAGCAGTTCGGAGAACCGGTAGCGGAAATTTTGAGCAGTTCGGAGAACCGGTAGCGGAAATTTTGAGCAGTTCGGAGAACCGGTAGCGGAAATTTTGAGCAGTTCAGAGAACCGGCAAATACCACCTCTGGCTGTCCCGAGAGCAGTGGGAATGGAGATTTTGCAATATCCTCCCCCAGGAGTTGGGAGGGAATGGGGATTTTGCAGTATTCTTCCCCTGCCATGCCCACTAAGCCACGCCGGTACAGAACCGGTAGTTTAAAAAAAATTGGATTTCACCACTGATCTAAAGGTTAGTTTCATTTTAACACAACTATATGGCTGGGGTAGGTGGGGCCATGGTGGGCAGAGTGCTGCTGGAGGCCAGGGAGGCCGAAAACGGGCCATGGCGGGGGGACACACACAGCTCTCCTGAGGCCCATTTTGGCCAGCAGAGTCACCACGGGCCAATCCTTTGATATTTGCAGCCAGGCCCTACGGGCCAGATTTAAGCACCCCCACAGGCTGGATCCAGCCCACGGTCCTTGAGTTGGACACCCCTGTATTAAAAAACATAAAACCTGCCAAGTTAATTTTATCGAGCCTGTTTTATGTGATTGTCTAAACCCTGGCACTGATCTTCCCTCTCCCTCTCCCTCTCTTTTTCTTTTTTCTCCTTTCTTTTTGTCTTTTGTTGCTTTAAAGATGGAAGCCTCTTGCAACCCTGTCAGTGAGAGCAAATGGCAGGAGATATCAGAAGAAATTAAGGTGATGTTTAAGACAGCCGTGAAGATACTGTATGAAAAGGGGAAAATGAAACACAGTCAAGCAAAGCGCTATCTTTCCTCTGGTAAACATAAAATCCAGGTGCACAGTGCGTAGACAGATATTTAGCTGAGATAGGATTGCACCCGATCAGGGAAGTATGTCCCCCCCCCCAAAAAAAAAGCTCCTTGGATCTGAATCATAACCACTAAATAATGGTATGCAATTCTCCATTGCAGGGATTATTGTTCCTAAATTATGTCTCTTCAGGCCCACTCCTGAAACGATGAAGAGATAGAAAAGACACTGTAGAGGTTGTCCTCGACTTATGACCACAATAGAAGCCATCCCCCTAGGTGCTTTATTTTTTTAGGTTTTTTTTTTTACAAGAGGCCACCGGACTTTCTGGTTTTTCTTTGAAGAGGTTTTGCTTCTCATCCCAAGGAGCTTCCTCCGTTCTGATGAGAGCCTCGCGTTGTTGTGGCTGAGTCGGGCGTTTGTTCAAGTGAGTTTTGCTCCCGTTGTGCGACCTTCCTTGCCACCGTTGCTAAGCGAACCACTGCAATTGTTAAGCTGCTGACATGGTGGCTGAGCGAATCAAGCTTCCCCATCTGATTTCACTCATCGGAAGGTCACCGAAGGTCAATCACGTGACAGACAGACACAGCCCAGGACATAAATATGAATCAGTCGCCAAGCATCTGAATTTTGATCATGTGACAGTTGATAATGCTACAATGGTAGTAAGCAGAGGCCAGTTTTAACCGGTTCAAGTGAACTGGTAGCGGAAAGTTTCTCTGGTTCGCCGAACCGGCAAAGTGTGAAAAATGGTCATAAGCAATGGTGGGATTCAGCCAGTTCGGGAGAACCAGTTGTTAACTTTCTGAGCAATTTGGCAAACTGGTTGTTGGAAGAAATCATTAGGGCAGAGAACCGGTTGTTAAATTACATGAATCCCACCACTGGTCATAAGTCACTTTCTCCAGCGCTGTTGTCAGTTCGAACGGTCGCTAAATGAACGGTTGTAAATCGAGGACTACCTGTATAGAGCATAACTGGCTTTGTCTTCCTAGCCCCAAGAATAGAATATGGGGAAACAATTAGAGAAGCTTGATAGAGCTTGATACGGCCTAAATGTCTATGGAGATTCTCAGTCATCCAGGTCATGGTTTTCCCAAAGATGCTTTTTCTAGAGGCAACTGGACCTTCTTGCTATTCTTTGAAGACATTTTGCTTCCCATCCAAGAAGCTTCTTCAACTCTGTACTGTATAGCTAAATGCCTATGGAGATTCTCAGTCATCCAGGTCATGGTTGTCCCAAAGGTGCTTTTTCAAGAGGCAACTGGACTTTCTGGTTTTTCTTTGAAGACTTCTCATCCAAGAAGCTTCTTCAGCTGTCATCTATCTCCAATCTACAGTCCTTTCAGCAGTTCCAAGAAGGCTCCACACTCATTTGCACTACTCAGGTGACCCTGAGGACACTGTTCTGTCCCCATCTCACACACGCACACAAACAGTCAGCCAGGAGTTAAATAAAACTTGCAGACAATAAATTCCTTCGATAACAAGTAGCTGCTTGCCAAGAACTTTACTCACAGAGAATCAAAACAAATACACAAAGCCACAGAATTGTCAAGTCCAGTCCATATTAAATCCAAGGCAGGCAGATAACGTAGTTTCAGAGATACAATGCAACTTGCTAGTTGTTTAGTTTTGTCCGTCACAGAGCCTAAATGGCCACCATACCCCTTTTATCCCCTGTGGGGTGTGGTCCAGTGATTAAGCTTAATCTCTGGCATGCCTCCTTTTCTGCTGCGTGTGCTTGTCTCTCCGACGCTGGCGTGGATTCAGCCAAGACTTATCTTCGTCACTGTCCGACTGCGACTGCTCGGCGATACCTAGCTCCTGGCCAATCTCTTCTCCTTCAGGAGACACCTGAGGCATTGCCAGAGAGGAGGGTCCTGGAGAGGGAGGCCTGTCCAACTCCTCTCCTTCACTTTCAGAGCCTTCTCCCTCCGATAAGATGGGCTCGGGGGTCGGAGTCACAACAGACACAGATAGACCTCCAGATGGCCTCAATGACTTGCTAAAAAGAATGCAAATGACCAGTTGTCTGCAAGGAATATAAATCCTTCCATTCTCCACCATCCAGTCAGAGCTGAAGAAGCTTCTTGGATTTGAAGAGAAGCTTCTTCAATGAAAAACAAGGAAGTCCAGTTGCCTCTTGAAAAAATACCTTTGGGATAACCATGACCTGGATGACTGAGAATCTCCATAGACATTTAAGATGGGTGGACAGCAGCTCCCAGAATCCCCCCCCCCACAACCAATCAACCTCAAGAACTTTAAGATGGGTGGACTTCAACTCCCAGAATATTCCCAACCAATCTCAGGAACTTTAAGATAGGTGGACTTCAGCTCCCAGAATATTCCCAACCAATCTCAGGAACTTTAAGATGGGTGGACTTCAACTCCCAAAATTCCCCCAACCAATCTCAGGAACTTTAAGGTGGGTGGACTTCAACTCCCAGAATTCCCCCAGCCAACCTTAGGAACTTCCCCACCATCTGGTCAGAACTGAAGGAGCTTCTTGGATGAGAAGCGAAACATCTTCAAAGAAAAACCAGAAAGTCCAGTTGCCTCTTGGGAAAAAAAAGCACCTTTGATACAGCCTAGTAAATTTGGATTCCGCGCAGCAGATTCCACTTTATTCTCCGCAATCTTGATGTTCTCTTATTTTTTTTCTCTCTCTTCCTCACAGCTATCGAAGATGAATTCGATTTTGCCTTAGGAAAACAAACCCCGGCTTTTTTAAAGAAGTGTGTTTGCTATATCCGGAAGATTGCCAACATCGACCGTTTTGTGAAGGCTCCCGAGATGGAGAAATACATCGACGTGCTTCACGGAGGTGGGAAGTTTCTGAGGGATCCAGAAGCGCTTGAGAAACTCATCCGACTGAGGGACGAATTTGTACCCACCATTGTGGCTTCGTCCAACTTGAGAGTCTACACTTCCGTTACCCATTGTGACATCAAGTACGGTTACACCCAAGAGGTGGAGAGCCACTACATCGAAGGCCTCGGCAAACAGTTCTACGAAGACATGATCGACATCATCCAAGCAACAGTCCAACAGAATTTCGACATAGAGACGGACTGGATTTTTGATGAGGTCCTACAACACACCTCTCTGGCTAGAACTTACTCTTCCTTCTACGAATATAGATGTGAGGCCAAAACTATCATGCGTAAATACCTCCTGCCAAAGAAAATGGGCCACGTTAATCCTCTGATCGTCTATGGAGGGCCATGCACCGGAAAAACGTTTTTATTAGCAGAGGTGGCAAAGAAGGTAAAAGCCAATAGCCCTCCTGTGATTTTTTTCCCCCCGTTTTAAACATAATTGAAGATCAAATGTCTGTAGACATATTCAGACATCCAAGTCATTGTTGTCCCAAAGGTGCTTTTTTCAGGAGGCAACTGGACTTTCTTGTTTTTTTTTTTTTTGAAGACATTTCGCTTCTCATCCAAGAAGCTTCTTCAGCTCTGACAGGATTCCGTTCCCCACTATCCTGTCAGAGCTGAAGAAGCTTCTTGGATGAGAAGCGAAATGTCTTCAAAAGAACCAAGAAAGTCCAGTTGCCTCCTGAAAAAAAGCCCCTTTGAGATAATTGAAGACTACTTCTCTGTTTTATTTTAAGTCTATTCGTGGCAAGTTGTAATTAGAGCTTTCTCTAGATCACTTCCCCTCTTGGCTGTCCTATTCTTGAAGCCGCATATAGAAAGGAGAAAGCATTTGACTCATTGAAGTTGATGAGAGTCTTAAAGCAGGCACAACTTTATTTCAGGCTCACACAAAGAAGCTGAAAGAGGCACTTTTGCCTATCTTTTGAATCAGTTTTGAAGCAGAGACAGAGAGACAGAGAAAGAGAGATAAAGAGTGATAAAGAGAGACAAAGAGATAAAGAGAAAGAAAGACAGAGAGAGAGAGACAGACAGTCAGAGACAGAGAGACAGAGAAAGAGAGAGAAAGAGAGACGAAGAGAGAAAGACAAAGAGAAAGAGAGACAGAGACAGAAAGACAGAGACAGACAGAGAGAGAGAGACAGAAAGAGATAAAGAGAGATAGAGACAGAGAGTCAGAGACAGAGAGACAGAGAAAGAGAGAGAAAGAGAAAGAGAGACGAAGAGAGAAAGACAAAGAGACAGAGACAGAGACAGAGAGAGAGAGAGACAGAAAGAGATAAAGAGAGAGAGAGACAGAGACAGACAGAGATAGAGAGAAAGAGAAAGAGAGAAAGACAAAGAGAAAGAGAGACAGAGAAAGAGAGATAAGGAGAGACAAAGAGAGAGACAGAGAAAGAGAGACAAAGAGAAAGAGACAGACAGACAGACAGAGAGAAAGAGAGAGAGAAAGAGAGACAAAGAGAAAGAGACAGACAGACAGACAGAGAGAAAGACAGACAGAGAGAAAGAGAGACAGAGAGAAAGAGAGAGAGAAAGAGAGACAGAGAGAGAGACAGAGAGTGGCCATGCCCACCAAGCCACACCCACCATGCCCACCAAGCCAAGGTCACAGAACCGGTAGTAAAAAAATTTGGATTTCACCACTGTTGAGAACTCTATTTTAGCACAACTTACTAATCAATAAGTACCACTCGTGCTATTTAGAGAGCAACATGGTTCTGATCTTAAAGGAGACAGTTCTGCAAATGTAGAATTACAGGACAAGTCATAGATGTATTATACATCCATGAATTTTCAAGATTTACAGATTAACAGAGTTGGAAGGGACCTTGTATGCAGTGGTGAGATTCAAATAATTTAAAAACTGATTCTCTGCCCTAATGACCGGCCGGGTGGGCGTGGCTATGGTGGGCGTGGCCATGGAGTGTCACAGGTAGCACTCAGCCTCTTGCACCCCCCTGGGAGCAAAAATGGACTGCGCGGGGGGGGCAAACCCCGCACCCTGTTTTGGGCCTAGTAGGCCTCTCTGCAGCCTCCTGGGAGCAAAAACGGTGCAATTGGTGCCCTGCATCGCATCCACCCATGACCCATTTTGGGTGTAGTAGGCCTCCCTGCACTTACCTGGGAGCAAAATGGGGCATGCGGGGACTCCTGGAAGGAGCGGGGAGGGGAGGGGCCAGCCTGAACTGGCCCAAACCGGCTGAATCCCACCACTGCTTGTGTCATCTGATCCAACCACCTGCCCAAACAGACCCTACACCATTTTTGACAGATGGCAGCCCAGTCTCTTCTTGAAAGCTTCCAGTGATTAAAGCCTTCTAATTAAAAACAACCTTAAGAGAGTCACGGACGTGCAGACTTCTAGCTTTAAAATTAGAATGTTTCCTCCAGGACATTTGGTCATATATTCTTCGGGCTTGAGTGGCTCTAATTTAATATCGTAGCAATTTTCTGCCCAAGATCCTCTAGAATGATTCCTAACCATTATTTCTACTGGTCAAACCTGAATTTAAACCATGATTTTGTAAAGCAAGCATGGTTTAATGAAATGTACTCCTTTTTATAGTATCTAGAATTGGTCATAGATGGACAATTCTAGATACTATAAAAAGGAGTACATTTCATTACAGGTGTGCCCAAACAGGCATGGCCTTGCCTGTTTGTCTTCCGGGTTTCTGGCACGCGTGCGCACACGATGATCAGCTGTCCTTCGCGCACACAGCAGTGCTGAAAACTGGTGTGTGCATGTGCGCTAGCCAGCTGATTGTCAGGGATGCATGCATGCCAGAATCCGGAAATTTGGCTTTTCGGGAGTGCGATCCCTTCGCATGCGCGGCAGTGCTGAAAACCGGTGTGCACATGCGTGCCAGCCAGCTGATTGTCAGGGACGTATGCATGCCAGAACCTGGAAATTTGGTTTTTCCGGAGTGTGATCCCTTCGCACACGCGGCAGTGCTGAAAACCAGTGTGCGCATGTGTGCCAGCCAGCTGATTGTCAGGCACACATGGATGCCAGAATCCGGAAGTTTAGCTTTTCCAGAGTGTGATCCCTTCACACATGCGGCAGTGCTGAAAACCAGTGTGTGCATGTGCGCCAGCCAGCTGATTGTCAGGGACGCATGCGTGCTAGAATCCAGAAATTTGGCTTTTCCGGAGCACGGCCCCGACAAGCATGTTATCACTGATCTATGACTTTCCCCTGGAGAAGACAACAGCAAACAGAGACGAAAAAGAATATAATTGTAGACTGAATGATATTTCAGTGAAATAACAAGCTAGAATATGCTTTATCCTTTATTAAAGCAATGATCAAAAAATTGCTTTGGGTATCATGGAGATAATTAAATAGTCCTCTATTGCCAAACAGATAGGCAACACATAATTGCGTTAATTAAAAAGAATACTATTGTATTCCAATAAGGGTAAAAAACAGGTAAAAATTTCAATTGCCCATTATAATACGTCTTTATAACGTAGTATCTCAATTCATAATGCAAAACATTCCGATAAGTATCCTAGTTAAAGATGCTATAAGCACCATAACATTTTTAATCAAGAGCCCCAAAGTAAAACAGTTTAGAATACTGGAATGACAGAGTCGGAAGGGACCTTGGAGGTCTTCTAGCCTGACCCTCTGCTCAAGCAGGAAACTATAACATTCTGAACAAATGGCTTGTTGAACCCACGATTTCTGGAGGCAAGCAGTTCCACTGCTTAATCGTTCTCATGAAGAGTAAATTTCGCCATAGTTCTCCTTATTATGAGCCTCGGTGACGCAGTGGTTAGAGTGCGGTACTGCAGGCTACTTCTGCTGCCTGCCGGCTGCCTGCAATTTAGCGGTTCGAATCTCACCAGGCTCATGGTTGACTCAGCCTTCCATCCTTCCGAGGTGGGTAAAATGATGACCCAAAATTGTTGGGGGCAATATGCTGGCTTTGTAAACTGCTTAGAGAGGGCTGTAAAGCAGTATATAAATCTAAGTGCTATTGCTATTGCTAGTTCTAGGTGGGATCTCTCTTTGATAGGCCTCCATCCATTAACTTCTTGTCCTACTGTCAGGTACCACCCCTTCTTTTCTGTGACACTGTTCTGCCCCAGCTATGGAACCCAAGAAATGTAGCACACACAAAACTCCGAACAATTCCGTTTACTACAAACAGTCTTTTTTTCAAACGCAGGCTATTACTAAAAATGTCCTTAACAGCCTGCCAGGAATTCCAAAGATTAGATAAAGGCTTACAAGAGTTGGCAATTAGCCCAGAAACCAGGTTTGGAAGGAAACTTCACTCTCAAATGCTCAGCGAGCGGACGAACATGTGTTGTTTCCTGCAATGTTTGCCAGCTGTGTGCAAACTTAAATAGACTAAGGGAGTGGCCAATTAGCCCCAAGCCTTACACTCGAGGAGACCTCCTCCTGAGTAACCACTCCTGCCTTTTGGCAGCCCTGGGTGCTCGTGCATTGAGAAGAGGCTCCTCCTCTTCACTCTCTTCACTTGAAGGAGCCTCTGGAGGTTCTGAAGGCCCTGGCTGAATCTCTGCCTCTGGCACCACATCTTCTTCAGCCTCCTCACTGTCCAACTTGAGCGCCAACTGCACAGGCTGCTGGCGTGACACCACACTAGCCTCCTCGTCATCGGGATCAGCCACAATCCGTGCAGGCCACTGGCGGGCCACAACAGACAGCCCCTCAAATACTGGAAGACTGCTATCAAATTACTCCTAGTCCTTCTCTTCATTACGCTGGACATAACCAGTTCCCACAATCATTTTTAATGTACAGGTAGTCCTCAACATATGGCCAAAATTGAGCTCAAAATTTCTGTTGTTAAGTGAGAAATTTGTTAACTGAGGTTTGCCCCATCTTACAACTTCCCTTGCCATGTTGTTAAGTTTAGCACTGCAGTTGTTAAGTTAGTCACACCGTTGTTAAGAAGTGAATCTGACTTCCCCATTGACCTTGCTTGTCAGAAGGTCACAAAAGGGGATTCCATAACCCCGGGACACTGTGACCATCATAAATGTGAGTCACTCATCAAACATCTGAATGTAAATCGCATAACCTTGTGTTCTGCTCCAGCTATGGACCCCAAAAAACGCAGCACACACAAAGTCCGTTCAAACCTTAGTTTACTAAATAAACCAGTTCTTTACAACAACGGCTGTTAATTAACTGCATTAACAGCCGCCAAGAATTCAAAGAATAATAACTGAAAGCTTACTGTGGTTGGCAGAATGCCCAGAAGCAATTTGCAGGAAGCTGATAAGATAAGCAAGACAAGACACGAAGGTATGTGAACGAAGTTGTTCCCTGCAAATTGCTTCACTCGGCATTCCTCCTCCTCCTGAGGAGCCACTCCTGCCTTTTGGCAGTTCTGCGCGCCCGTGCATCGAGAAGAGGCTCCTCTTCGTCCTCTTCACTTATGGGAGTTTCTGGAGGTTCTGAAGGCCCTGGCTGAATCCCCGCCTCTGGCACCACATTTTCTCCAGCCTCCTCATTGTCTGATTTGAGTGGCAGCTGCACAGGCTGCTGGCGCAGCACCACACCAGTCTCCTTGCTGTCTGAATTAGCTACTAGCTGCACAGGCCGCGTACGGGCCACAACACAAGGTCGCAAAAGGGGATCCCGTAACCCCGGGACATTGTGACTGTCATAAATGTGAGTCAATCTTCAAGCATCACGTGACCTGGGGACACTGCGACCGTCATAAATGTGTGTCAGTTTGTCAAGCATCCAAATGTAAATTGCATGACCATGGGGATGCTTCAAACGTCATAAGTGTGAAACATGGTCATGGGTCACTTTTTTCGGTGCCATTGTAACGGTCATTAAACCAACTATTGTAAGTCAAGGACTACCTGTATTTACCGTGTGTTGTGGCCTGTTGGCCGCCAGCCCCTCCAGCAGCCAAATCAGAGGAGGAGGTGTGGGAGTTTGGGCCAGCATCGAGGCAACCTGAGAGCTCCGAGGGGGAAGAGGTAATGGAGCTGGCAAAGAGAGAGAGATAGGTGGAGCCTGGGCCATCCATCAGCCCTCAGAGGGAGAGTCAATAGCTCCTAGATCTGGAGGTGGCTGATGAGGAAGAGGAGGAACAGCTGGGTCCAGTGCCTGACATGTGGATGCACAAAAGGCAGAGGAGAGGAGAGCAGTGGAAATATATGGGCAGATCCTTGGGAAGGAAGAGCCACTGATGCTAGTGAGCCCCACCCTAGCTTTTGGGATAAAAGGCAGAGGGCGGAGATGAATAGATGTGGCAGACAACTATCCATCTTCCTGCCAAATGGACTTGTTACCTGCAGTGAGAGAGAAACTTTTTACCGGGACTGCCGGCGCCCCTAATAAAGGAATCTTTTGAGTTCACTTCAGAGGGTTTGTCGTGTTTGGAGAGCTGGGTCAGAACACGGTGTTTCTTGCTTGTGTGTCTGGATGAGTCTACTAATTTGAACAATTAATCTATTTGTACTTCTACGTTTGCAGGCTTATGCTTGGCTGAAGGAAGAGATAGGACCGGAATCAGATCCTGTGGTGATCATAAGATTTATAGGATCTACAGAGATGAGCACAGACCTGAGAACTCTGCTTCAAAGTATTTGTGAACAGTTAACAGTCAACTATCGATGCCTCGTGCAAAGCTACCCAAAAAAGATCCACGATCTCCGAGACTTACTCATTAACCTTTTGAATGAGTCTTCCTTTCATCGTCCCCTGGTTTTAATCTTTGACGCTCTGGAACAGCTGGCGGATCACGAGGACGCCAGGAAATTATGGTGGCTTCCTGTTCACCTGCCTCGTTCGGTGCGAATTATCTTGTCCACACTGCCGAACAAACATGGCATCCTGCAAAAACTGAAGAGCCTTATCCACGAGGAAGACAACTACATCGAGTTGACCACGAAGGACAGAAAGACATGCAGTCAAGTCCTCAAGCAACAGTTGCTCCAAGTGAAGAGAAAAGTCACGTCGGGCCAGCAAATCTACGTCAACGAAGCTTTCTCGAAATGCACTTTGCCAATGTTTGTAAATTTAACCTTCCGAGAAGTTCGAAGTTGGAGATCTCACAAGGATGTTGACGGGTCTTCCCTCTGCGTCACTGTTCATGATGGCATAGAGCAGATGTTCTGGTCTCTGCAGAACATCTGCGGACCGAGACTTTTATCCCGAGCTCTTGGCTATATCACAATATCCAAAACTGGCTTGAGTGAAATGGAATTGGAAGACGTTTTAGCCCTCGATAACACTGTCATGCTAGAACTAAGTCAATGCATCAGAAACCTCAATCCATTGAGAGTACCTTACATCTACATCGCCAAACTAAAAGAAGGATTAACAGGATACCTGATAGAAAGACAAGTGAAAAATGTAACTCTTTTAGTTTGGGCTAATCGGCACCTACAGCTGATTGCCCAAAAGATTTATCTTCACAATGAAGAAGATGTGCATGAAATGCACGCTATCATCGCAGAGTATTTTTTAGGGGTTTGGTCCGGAGGCCGAAGGAAATCTCTTTACGGCGAAGATCAATATCTGAATGGCTGCTTGGACAGTGACTGCAGGAGTATGAACAATGAGGACAGGCACATGATGGACCTCATGAATTTTGATAGGCAGTCTCCCGATCAGCCTTGGGTCTTCCAGTGCAATCCTTTGGAGCCCGACATTTTTTTCATTAACCACCGGAAAATGACTGAGCTTTTACACCACCTGACCAGGTGCGGGAAATCCGATGACATTTTGTATGGCGTCATCATGAACTTCAGCTGGCTTTACACCATGATCAAAATTGGACAGTTCGACAAAGCCCTTTCGGATGTGGAGCTGGCCTACAACTACTCGCAGGAGAAAGAGCTGAAGTTTCTAGCAACCACCCTGCGGGCCATCAAATACAAAGTGATAAAATACCCAGGGACCCTCTCAGCTGAATTACAACAGAGGCTACTCCCAGTGATGAGTTCCTTGCCCAAACTGAGACAGCTTCTTCTAGAGTGTGACAAAGATGGCCCTAAGTATTGTTCTATTGTTCCACTTCATTCTTCTATGGATGTCACTTATAGTCCTGAAAGGCTACCTCTGTCCTCCAGCTGCTCTCAAGTGACCGAAATCCTACCTACCTTCAATCCAAGTATAGTTATTGTTGCTCTAGAAAATGGATCCATCAGTACCTGGGATATCGAGACTCGCCAACTCTTAAGGCAAATTACAACCGCTCAGTCAGTTATTTTGGGCATGAAACTGACGAGCGATGAAAAATACCTTGTGGTGGCCACCACCAAGAACACACTCTTAATTTATGACAATCTAAACTCTTGTCTTCTCTCCGAGGTGGAAATTAAAGGATCAAAGCATAGCGGAATTGGAGTGAGTTCAAGTTTTATAAATGGATTTGCCCTCTCTGTAAACCATGTGCTGTCATGGTTGGAAGCTAGTAAGGACATCACAGTGATCGATTTACTGTACGGATGGCCACTTCATCAGTTCCACTGTTGGTATGAAGTCACTTGCGTCCAGTGTTCAGGAGATGGGATGTACGCTTTCTGTGGACAACATCTGAACACTGCTTCAATATTTCATTTGGGCAGTGGCGACAAGCTGGCCACTGTGACCTCTGAATTCTCGGGAGGGTTTGTCAAGTTTCTTCTCGTCTTAGATGCAGCTCAAGAGATGGTCATGGTCGACAGTGAAGGAGCCCTTTCTATTTGGAACACAGAGGAAATTGCCCACCCTCAATTAATGGACGACTTCGATTGCAGGAGGGAGGATAGCGAATTTGTCAGCCTTGAACTTGCCGAAGACCAAAGCACCATTCTAATCTGCAAGTCCCTTGGGATTGACCTCCTGGACACGAGCATGTGGAAAGTCGTGGAAAAGTTTAGAGCGAAAAGGAACGAGCGCTTCATCTCGGCCGCATTATCCAAGAACGGAGATTGTATCGTTGCGTCTATTGAAAATACCTCTGCCATTTTCGTTTGGAGAAGAGATACCGGGCAGTGCATGGTGACCTTACAAGAAATCTCAGGAAACATTGTCCGGTTGATGAAGTCAAACCATCACAACATGTTGTTCTCCTTGTCCACCAGCGGGGTCCTTTCGGTCTGGGACATTGATATTATCACTGCAATGTCCAACATTGACAAAACAGGCAAGCCGATCCAAAGACTGGTTTTGCCCGCGAAGGGGGAAGCCATTTACACGCTGGATGGATCTGAAGCTATCCATAAATGGAACTTCAGCACGGGATTCATTGAAGCAATATTTAAGCACGAAAGCCTGGTTGAAAACTGTGTCCTGACTTCCAACGGGAAATTGATGATTACGTCTGATGACAAATGCAGCCAGTATGTGTGGCAAACGGGTTCCGGAGAAAATCTCTTCCGCATCAATGGGCAAAGGATATGCCAACTGTTGATAACCCACAACGACCAGTTTGTGGTCTCCCTCTGTGAGCAAAACGCATCCAGGGTTTGGAGGCTGTCTACCGGACACCGGGTGTGCAACATTCTTGTGTCCTTGCAGAATGCGTTTATCACCACCGCGAACACCTTTGTGGTTGGGATGACCAAGAACAAAGTCTTAGTGGTCAGCCTGTGGACTGGTAGCATAACCAAGAAGTTTTCTTGTGATGATGGCATCGCCATTGTGGATATCAAAAGCATCCCAGACTGCCCGGATATCGTGGTCTTTATAACATCTGCTGAAACCGTGAACATCTACAGTCTTACCGAGGAAGTCATCTCTAGACGTTTACAGCTGCCTAATGGTTTCTTGAAAACGTTAGAGGATTTCGAAATATCGCCCAATGGGAAACTCGGGATTCTTTCTCGTGGGGATGAGAACATCAACATCCTGGATCTTCACAATGGCAAACTTCGAGTGGTCCAGGCATCGGGTATCATCTGGAGGCAGAAGCTGTCTCAGGACGGACGCTACCTGGTGTACATTTGTTTTCGCAGTGGGGAAGACGATGAGGATAACAGCGCCATCTCTACCTTAATTGTCGTGAGGTTGGCGGATGGCAAAAACATTGGGGCTTGCTCGCTGTACAAAACCCCCACTTTCCTAACTCTTTCCCAGAGGCACCTGAACATCATTGTGGGCTTCGACGATGGAAGCATCGCCACATACACCGTGGTGGATCGTGTGGACGCCGCCCTGAAAATCAAAATCGCGACGTCCAACAGCCGGCAGATTTTCAACAACGCCACTCAGTTGATGAAGCCCAAGTGTCACCATTACAGCTTCAAGGTGACCGCGGACTGCATCTGGAGAGAATCGACGGAGGTGTTTGCGCGAGACAGTCCCATCACGGTGGTGGATGCGGAGACCAGCGACGCCACCCCAACCAAAAAACACAACTATTGCTACGACAAAGTGTGTTCCGCCATAGACTGCAGAGTGTTCACCGCTGGCAACTAACTGTCGAAGGTGGAGTTTTGCTTGTCTTTTCCACACAGCGGATATCGCATTCGTATTGGGGTGCAAGCCCACTTTTAAAAGAGCTGATTTAAAAATGAACACAATTCACGAGGCAAAGAGAAAATATTGGAAGGCGAGGCTTGATCCACAGTCTTTCAAGCAATATCGTCCGATGTATTCTGCCGGGTTTTTTTAAAAAAAAATGGGGTAGGGAAGAAGGCTTTTCAATAAGCAACGACACTATATTTCATATTGGAATGGGGCAGATCAAGCATTTTTTTAAAAAAAAAAACAACACAAAAATCCAGCTGACCGGAAGCAATTTTCAATTGATACCACTTGCAAAAAAAGAAAAAAAAAGTTTTTTTTTCTTTCTGATGGTGCAACCAGATGTTACGTCACCCTGAAAGAGTTTGATGCATTCCATAAACATTTGAAATAGCAGCTGTTAGAAATCCTCCACACACACACACACTCAAACACATACAAAATAATTGTTTAAAAAAACAAACAGCCAAGGGATTTTTCAGCCAGTGAATAGCACTAATTCCCCCCAGATTTTCAGTCACAGCCATCCTTTCATGTAAATCTTTTGTCACTAAACTCAGTGATCTATAGCGCTGCTTCATTCTGCTTGGTTTTTCCTCTTACCTGGTTCAGGTAGAGTAGCAGGTGAAGTAATCTAAAAGTCGCCACATAAAGAGCGAAGACATTGTCTTCGAATTAAAAAAACAACAACCCCAAATTGCAAGCGTTTCAAACGTCGACGAAAATTTTCTATTGCAAAAATACAAATTTGTATACAATTGCTTATTTAGATCCTGTAAAGCAAGGGGTGTAGAAGAACTGGGGGATTCCGGGAATTGCAGTCCACAAGTTGCCAAGATTGGACACTCCTGCGTTACGGGATCTAGCGTAGCTGACTGGGGGAATTCTGGGAGTTGAAGTCCACAAGCCTTAAAGTTGCCAAGGTTGGACCCTGTGGTAAAGAAAGCAGTTTGGTTGGGATTTTGTGCTGTTTTCTATATCCTTCTCAAGAGAGTTGCAGGAGGCCATCTCAGCCGAAAACTGAGCTTGTGAGGGCCATGGGTGGCACTCCCAAGCTCCATTTTCACTGACAGAGGAATGCAGGAGGTGGTCACAGATGAAAGCGGAGCTCGGGAGCCTGTTTTCATTGGCAGAGCGCTCAGGCCACCACAGGCGCCCCCGATATGAATGATGCCGAGCTGGCCACGCTCACTTTGGCCCCCCGAGGTCACACACAACCCTGATGTGTCCTGCCCCAGCTAAGGACCCCAAAGAACGCAGCACACACAAAGTCCGTTCAAACCTTGGTTTGCTAAATAAATCAGTTTTGTACAACAACAGCTGTTAATTAACTGCACTAACAGCCGCCAAGAATTCAAAGAATAATAACTGAAAGCTTACTGTGGTTGGCAGAATGCCCAGAAGCAATTTGCAGGAAGCTGATAAGATAAGCAAGACAAGACACGAAGGTATGTGAATGAAGTTGTTCCCTGCAAATTGCTTCAGTTGATGTTCTTCCTTAAACATGATCCGGCCCTCAATGAAATCGAGTTTGACATCCCTGGCTTAAGAGATAACATTTTTCCATCGGAAAGGGCATTAAGAACCGTCCACCCTGTTCCATTCTCTCTTTTTACGTCCAAAAAAACCCACTCTTAGGATCCGTTGTGTGTTCTAAGAAACTCCAGCTGATTCTAATCCTTGCAGGAATCAGAATTGGGAAGGGTTCACGCATCCTTCCCGATGCATTTAGTGTCTGCCTTATTGTCATTCCTGTTCTTTCCTGCGTGAAACACAGACGCGATGACTAAATTACTCGGGGATTCCAGTGACATGCTCGCAAACCACAACAGCAACAACAACAACAAAAATCTGGCTGCCTAAAGGGTTCTTTACTGTTACACTTTGTAATAAATTTCTTACTTTCTCTGTACAATATCCTACTCTTCACTTCCTGCTTTCGGCTGGCCTTTTATAAGATTTTATGACATTTAGGAAAAATAGGGATGCAATTCCGATATTTTGTTTTTAAAGTTCGTCTCCTCCTGTTCTCCTACCCTTCGTCTTTTCTAACCTAGGGCTCTCTCCAGATAGCCCTTAGAGGCGATGGGATTTGTAGTCTAAAGATATCTAGAAAGCCCGCCATGAATTGGACACGTGCAGCTCAGTAGTGGGTTTCAAAATTTTTTACTACCGGTTCTGTGGGCGTGGCTTGGTGGGCATGGTTTGATGGGCGTGGCAGGGGAAGGATACTGTAAAATCTCCATTCCTTCCCCAATCCAGGGGAAGGATACTGCAAAATCCCCATTTCCTCCCAATCAGCTGGGACTTGGGAGGCAGAGAATAGATGGGGGCGGGGCCAGTCAGAATTTTTACTACCGGTTCTCCAAACTACTCAAAATTTCCACTACCGGTTCTCCAGAACTGGTCAGAACCTGCTGAAACCACCTCTCGTGCAGCTCAATTAAGTTATAAAGTACATGAGTTTCGGATGGAGGAACCCTCCCGTTAATTACAGAAAGTATAAAATGTTTCTAAAAGTCTCCCGAGTGTGAACAGCTCATATGTGTAAGCCAGTCTTCCTTTTTAATATAAAGGCCACCAGTGTCCCATCCCAGCTTGTGTGCATTTTATAACAGAAATAGGTAAAACACGTGCCTGTTCCGGTTTTGTTAGCCAATATTTGAGGATTCCAAGTATCCTGTTTGTAAATCCCCTGGAGCAGAAGCCCTCCACGCTGATTTGCACAGGGGGTGAGCTTACACTTACTCACAGAGGGAATTTGCACATGATTTTGCGGTGGGGGGGTCAATTTCCTTTTTGAAATCAACATTTTATATACAGCCTCCTGGGAGAATGGTGCGGTGGCCTAGAGTTAGAGGTCTTGCCTCAGAGTCAGGAGGCTGTGAGTTCAATCCTAGGTAGCGGCAGATATTTCTCTCTCTCTCTTGGCACAATGAGAATATAACCTGCTGAAGAAAACTCCGCATTGGCGACAAGGAAGGGCATCCGGCCATGAAACTCTGCTAGCTCCATTCAGTTGCCGACTCCGCCCTGCAAGGGATTATGGGGGTTGTTAAAAGAAGATGATATATACAGCCTCCTGGGAGCCATTAAGTCTTGAATTCTCAAATGACGCGAGGCCAACAATGTACGTCCAAAAGGTGAAGATGTTGCTCTAGAATACTTGTGGGTTTTTGGACTATTATGGAAACAGCTGCCTAATTCAATTGAAATTTGCAGCGGAGAAATTGGATATTAGGATAGGCGTGCCAGTTGACCAAATACGTTTGCGCTTTAGTTTAATTGAGCTGTAGAGTGCATTTCCTTACAGGTTTTTTTTCGCTCATCCAACGTTTTAAAGTCATTCATCAACTTGGTTCAGGTAGTCCTTGACTTATGACCACAATTGTGCCCCGCGTTCCTGTGGCTAACTCAGACAGGGTTAAGTGACTCTCATTTTACGACTTTTCTTGACGCAACTGTTAAGTGGATATTCCCGACAACTCTACACTGTTTACTTATCACACCCCAGCTGTTTCATGATAAGTCTTAACAATTCAAGCTCACGTATTAAGTCCAACCTTTAAAACGTCGATAAAACCAATTTAAAAGAGCTGCATATAATAAAGTGACTTGAGGTCCTCAAACACATACACCCCAAGAAATAAATAAATACCATATTTTTTGGAGTATAAGACTCTCCGGACTATAAAACGCACCTAACTTTTTTGGGAAGGAAAACAAGAAAAAAAAAATTCTGCCTATGCCTCCCAGCAATTTGCCTCCTTGCAGCAAACAGCCTGTTTCAGTTTGTTTCATTTTCAGCACAGCCCGATTATCACAAGAAAAAAAAATCTGCCTCTGCCTCCCAGCAATTTGCCTCCTTGCAGCAGACAGCCTGTTTCAGCTTCAGCACAGCCTGATTAGCACAAGCAGCTGATTGTCGGTTGGATCAGCCTCCTGACAATCAGCTGTTTCAGGCTGCAGGATAGCCTATTGCCGCCTCCGCGCATCCCATTTTCAGCCCCCGTGCACCCAGTTTGTGCAGTGGAGATCAGAATGGGCAGTAGGCATTGGCAATCCCTGCAGGGTGAAACAGCTGATGGTCGGGAGGCCGATCCAACCGACCATCAGCTGCTTATGCTAATCAGGCTGTGCTGAAGCTGAAATGGGCTGTTTGCTGCTTGCTGCAAGGAGGCAAATTGCTGGGAGGCAGAGGCCAAAGTGTGGGGGCCGTAGGGTGGGCGGGGCTACATTCAGTGTATAAGACGCACCCAAATTTTCACCCTCCTTTAGGGGGGGGAGTTGTCTTATACTCCGAAAAATTCGGTAAATAAACATGCTGTGCCTCGCTTTCTGACACATCTCTGCAGGAAACACACACGTTTGTGTGTGTGTGTGTGTGTTTAGATATTATGCCTGAAGGAGCCCAGTCTAAGGATTTTGAGGTCCCTGGTATTGCCTGAGCTTGGATGTATTCTTGCAGATGTTTTATTATTCAACTATGTCACATTATTAGTGGTTGCAGGATGTAGGGTGAGGAGGAGAAGGAAGAGGAGGAGGAGGAAAGAAGGGAGAAGGAAGAAAGGAGACAGTAGAAGGAGAACTTTTGTAGCTCAGGTTGAACTCTATGGGGTACTCGCTGAGGTTGGGTTTTTTCTTGCAGAAGTTCCATGTTCTAACTTGGTAACATCATAGTGCTAGAGATGGTTTGTGGAGTGGAGGAGGGGAAGAAGGAGGAGGGTGAGGGAATAGGAATAGAATAGAATAGAATAGAATAGAATAGAATAGAATAGGAATATTGACTGTTTCCCTATGACTATCATTAAGTGTTGTACCTTATCATTCTTGACGAATGTATTTTTTCTTTTATGTACTCCGAGAGCGTATGCACCAAGACAAATTCCTTGGGTGTCCAATCACACTTGGCCAATAAAGAATTCTATTCTATTCTATTCTATTCTATTCTATTCTATTCTATTCTATTCTATTCTATTCTATTCTATTCTATTCTATTCTATTCTACTCTACTCTACTCTACTGTACTCTTCGGATAGGGTAGGGTAGGGTAGGGTAGGGTAGAGTAGAGTAGAGTAGCATAGAGTAGCGTAGAGTAGAGTAGAGTAGAGTAGAGTAGAGTAGAATAGAATTCTTTATTGGTCAAGTGTGATTTGACACACAAGGAATTTGTTTTGGTGCATAAGCTCTCAGTGTACATAAAGATATATAAGTGATAAATCATGATCATAGTCATCATAAATACAGTTGCTCCAAAATAGAATAGAACAGAACAGAACGTATAGGAACGGAAGGGAAGGGAATGGAATGGAATGGAATGGAACAGAATAATGGAATGAAAAATAGAATAGAATTAGAATTAGAATTAGAATTAGAATTAGAATTAAGAATAGAATAGAATAGAATAGAATAGAATAGAATAGAATAGAATAGAATAGAATAGAATAGAATAGAATAGAATAGAATAGAATAGAATAGAATAGAATAGAATAGAATAGAATAGAAAATATGGAATGGAATGGAATTCTTTATTGGCCAAGTGTGATTGGACCCACAAGGAATTTGTCTTCGGTGCATAAGCTCTCAATATACGTGAAAGCTATGAGTGATAAATCATGATCATGGTCATCATAAAAATTTAATTTAATTAATTTAATTTAATTAATTACATTTATATGCCGCCCCTCTCCGAAGACTCAGGGCGGTTGCATTCTTCATAGATCGTAAGATACAACACTTAGTGATAGTTGTAGGATACTAAATAAGCAATCAGCATAACTCATACTAGGAAATTAAATAAAGCAATATAAATCATACAGATACAAGCAACAAGGTTATAGTCCTAAGAAGAAAGGAGATAGGTCATAGGAAGGATGAGAAAAATAATAGTAATAGCGTTTTAGAAAATAGTTCGACAGTGTTGTGGGAATCAGCTGTTTAGCAGTGTGATTGCTTTCGGGGAAAAACTGTCCTTGTGTCTAGTTGTTCTGGTGTGCAGTGTTCTATAGCGTCATTTTGCGGGTAGAAATTGAAAGAGTTTATGTCCAGGATGCGAGGGGTCTGTAGATATTTTCCCAGCCCTCTTTTTGACTCGTGCAGGATACAGGTCCTCCATGGAAGGCAGGTTGGTAGCCATTGTTTTTTCTGCAGTTCTAATTATCCTCTGAAGTCCGTGTCTGTCTTGTTGGGTTGCTGTATCAAACCAGACAATTATAGAGGTGCAAATGACAGACTCAATCATTCCTCTGAAGAACTGTATCAGCAGCTCCTTGGGCAGCCTGAGCTTTCAGAGGAGGAAGAGGAGGACGAGGAGGAGGACAAGGACGAGGAGGACGAGGACGAGGAGGAGGATGTGAAGTCCTTGGTGCTCCCAGACATTGGTTGTTTTCTTACAGGCATTTCATGACCCAACTAGGTAACGTCAGTAGTGTAGAAGGGAATGGGTTTCATCCCCATCTATATACAAGTAATTTTCTCTCTCGGTGTTGGTGGAGCTGTTCTGGATGATTCCTTGATTAAGCTGTTGCTTACTGATTGATTATTTGTGTACTATTAATTTGGGTATTAATCTCTGCCTATCTGATAATCTCTACTTCCTTAATCAAGGAACCACCAAGAACACTCTTGCCAATATTGACGGGGCAAGCCACTGGTATATCAACAGAGAACAAATCCCACTCCCTTCTTGCACTGAGGATGTTACCTAGTTGGATCATGAAACGTCCCTGCAAGAAGACAACCAAGATCTGGGAGTACCAAGGACTTCACAGTCCTCCCCTCCTCCTCCCCCTCCTCTTCCTCCTCCTCTTTCTCCTCCTCCTCCTCCTCCCCACACCATCTTCCTCCTCCTCCTTGAAAATTCCACTCCCTTCTAGCACTAATGATGTTACTTCATTGGATCATGAAACGTCCCTGCAAGAAGACAACCAAGATCTGAGAGCACCAAGGACCCCATAGTCCTCCCTTCCTCCTCCTCCTCCTCTTCTTCTTCTTCTTCTTCTTCTTCTTCTTCTTCTTCTTCTTCTTCTTCTTCTTCTTCTTCTTCTTCTTCTTCTTCTTCTTCTTCCTCCTCCTCCTCCTCCTCCTCCTCCTCCTCTCCTTCTCTTCAGCCCCATCTTCCTCCTCCTCCCTGAAAATTCCATTCCCTTCTAGCACTGATGATATTCCCTAGTTGCAAGAAGACAACCAAGATCTGAGAGCACCAAGGACCCCACAGTCTTCCCCTCGTCCTCTTCTTCTTCTTCTTCCTCCTCCTCCTCCTCCTCCTCTTCACCCCCATCTTCCTCCTCCCCCCTGAAAATTCCACTCCCTTCTAGCACTGATGATATTCCCTAGTTGGGTAATGAAATGTCTGCAAGGAAACCACCAAGCTCAGACAGAACCAAGGACCCTCACAGCTCAGTCTTGACCTACAAATCTTCTATCTGAAGACTAAATCAATACCCCCACCTAATACAGGTAGTCCTCAACGTATGACGACAATGGAGCCCAAAATGTATATTGTTAAGTGAGAAATTTAAGTGAGTTTTGCCCCCCCCGTTTTACGACTTTTATTGCCACATTTCTTTAAGTGAATCACTGCAGCTAAATTAATTAAATTAATTAATTAAATTAGTCACCCGATGGTTAAGTGAATCTCGTTTCCCCCGTTGACTTTGCTCGTCAGAAGGTCGCAAAAGGCGATCCCGGGGACACTGCAACCCATCATAAATGCGAGTCAGTCGCCAAGCATCCGAATGTAAATCACGTGACCAGGGGGAATTCCGCGAGGGTCATAAGTGTGAAAAACGGCCTTTTTTCAGTGAGGTTATAACTTCGAACCGTCACTAAATGAACTTTTGTAAGTCAAGGACTACCTGCCCAGATATCACACAACTAAAGCATCTTTCACCCCACATCCTCTAACAGGAAGTGTAGAATCATGCGTACAGCAATGTATGAAGTCAGAACAAAATGGTTAAAAGTGTTAGAGCCAAGGGGTATTTTATTGTCTGGATCAGGAGTCAGCAACCTGCGGCTCTGGAGCCGCCTATGGCTCTTTCACCCCTCTGCTGCGGCTCCCTGGCACTCAAAATATGCGTCACAACCGCCAATGTGCGACACCCGCCAGAACGTAATTTATTGAGCTTTTCAACCCCATGGATAAATCCAAGAAAAGAAAAGTTTCAGAAGAAAACAGAACGTTTAATTCAACTACATATGTTAGTTTTGTGGTCGCTCGAGAAATAGTCAGGCACGGGAAGGGTTTTTGTGGCTCCCGGTGTTTTCTTTTCTGTGGGAAACGGGTCCAAATGGCTCTTTGAGTGTTTAAGGTTGCAGAGCCCTGGTCTGGATTGTGTTTTATCCGTTTTCCTCCCTTCCCTGGTGGCATCATATTTGTGGTACATGGCAAACCTGGATGGGTTGAATCATCCTTGTAGTGCGTTCCAACTCTGCAAATCTGTGATTGAATGATTTCAGATGAACGTGATGAAAAGAAACTTCTAGATCTCCCTGGTTTTGTGACAGAAATTGATAAAAATTCTTGCTCTCTTCTCTCTTTGGAGACCAGTAAGTTGTTGGCCAGTAGACAAGATTGAACCGGACCTGGGTTTAACCAGTTGGACTTCGAAAACTGTCTGCATTTTGAACCTCAATGACTCCTTTTTGTACAACAAATAGAGAACGGACTGCAGCATACAATTCTTCTGTGTAAACGCCCCTCTAGAATATGAATAATGCCTTTTCTTAACTTGTTTGCAACCGATAGATCATACTGAATGTTTTTAGGTAAACTTTGTATTGTCGGGGGAAGAATTACCCCGGGTCAAAGATTTATATTTTCATAAATGTTAAATTTAGTTACCTTTTGTTACAGGGTTGTTAAATTAGAAATCTATGGCTGTCTTCAACCATATATTTGTCTTGTCTACTACAATGTTTGTATGAATAAATATAAACGCCGTAATAAAAGCAATGGCTTTCTGATGTTATTTTTCTCAACGTACGCATTCTCCACCAATTTTCCACAAGCACAGGTAGTCGTCCTTGAGAGTGGTGCGGTGGCCTAGAGGTGGAGCTCTTGCCTCAAAATCAGGAGACTGTGAGTTCGATCCTAGGTAGAGGCAGATATTTCTCTCTCTGGGCACAATGAGAAAATATCTGCCGGACAAACTCCACATTGGCAACAGGAAGGGCATCCGGCCAGAAAAACACTCAGCTCCATTCAGTTGCCCAAACTCCACCCCGCAAGGGATTATGGGATCATTAAAAGATGATGATGACAGGTAGTAGTCCTTGATTTAAAGCCACAGACCTACAGTGATGAAGCACCTACAACTTCTGAAGGCAAGTCGGTTAATTGTCCTCACTGTTAGGAAGTTTCTCCTTAATTCCAGGTTGCTTCTTTCCCTGATTAATTTCCATCCATTGTTTCTTGTCCTGCCCTCTGGTGCTTTGAGGGTACTTGAGATGCTGTTACTGTTCTGTCCCCAACCACACGCACACACACCAACAGACGTCCAAGAGTTAAAAACCAAACCAGCCGACAAAATCCTTTTCCTTATGATAACGGAACTTGGCAGCAACCTAGTGGCTGCCTGCCAAGAGTTTATTACTCATGAAGGGAAGAGATAACTTCTCTCCGCTTCTGGTACATCAAAGTAAAATGTTCAATAATTACAGAGTAAATTAAGTCCAAATATAATCCAGCAAAGTCTATAGCCAAAAGTCCGGCAATGCAGAATGGCGTGGAAGCTTTCAGCTTTGTTCGTTACAAGGTTTGACTGGCCACCACGCTCCCTTTTATACCTTGTGGGGTGTGGTCCAGTGACTCAGCCTAATCTCTGGCACGCCTTTTCTTCTGCTGCACGCGCTTATCTCTGCGACGCTGGCGTGGATCCAGCCAAGACTCATTACTCTCATCACTGTCCACCTGTGGCTGCGTGGACGTGCTTGGCCCCGGCCCTATCTCTTGCCCTTCAGCGGACACCGAAGGCATTGCCAGAGAGGAGGATCCTAGAGAGGGAGGCCTTGCCAACTCTTCCCCTTCACTCTCGGAGTCCTCTCCTGCCGATGACACAGGCTCAGGTAACAGAGCCACAACAGTTACAGAGAAGAGGTGGAAACCTATTCTACAAAGCACCCGGGGACAAGAAGTAACTTCCTCCAATGGAAGATCATTGGAGGTCTTCGAGATCGAACTTTACAACTAAGAAGGAATTTCCTGACAATGAGAACAATTAATCAGTGAAATGACTTGCCTCTAGAAGTTGTGGATTCTCCATCATTGGAGGCTTTGAAGAAGAGACTGGACAGCCATTTGTCCAGAATCGTATAGGATCTCAGGAGGAAGACCACCAAGTTATCTTCCAATTCTATTATTCCATATTCTAAATGATGAAATCAGAATGTTTGTATTGGTTAAAAAGTGTGTCTCAACTTTGACAAATTTAAGATGGTGGCCTTCAATTCCCAGTTCATGGCTGGCTGGGGGGAATTTTGGGAGTCCACCTGTTCTGTCCCTGTCCCACACACGCACCCCCACAGACGGCCCGGAGTTAATAAGCCACACGACAAAGTCTTTGAAGATAAAGCTGGCAGCAACCCAGTGGCTAGCTGCCAATTCAGACTTTACTCACACAAAACAAAGATTAGACTGCAAGCATTCCGATAAAGCAGGCACAGTTTCTGCAATACAAGGATTAGTCCAAATGGAGTCCGACAAGGCAGGCAGAAGTCCAGTAACGCAGAGATCATGGATTATTTCTAGTTTTTGCTCGTCACAAACTGAACCGGCCAACACACCCACATTTATATTCTGTGGGGTGTGGTCCAGTGACTCAGCTAATCTCTGGCACGCCTTCCCCTCTGCTGCGCATGCTTCTCCCTGCGCCTCTGCCAAGGGTCCAGCCAGCACTTATCTCCTTTGTCGCTGTCCACCTGTGGCTGCGGGGACGTGCTTGGCTCCGGGCCTATCTCTTGGCCTTCGGTGTCCTCCGGAGGCATTGCCAGAGAGGAGGGTCCTGGAGAGGGAGGCCTTGCCAACTCCTCTCCCTCACTCTCGGAGTCTGCATCTGTCGATAGCCCAGGCTCAGGCAACGGAGCCACAACACCACCATCCATCTTAAAGTTGACAAAGTTTAAGAAACACCCACGATAGGCGAATTCTCTCAGGTGCCCGGCATTTGACTGAACACAAGAATACATTCAGAAGTTAGTTTAATGTCTAGTCTAATGAAAAGAAGGACTGGGGTGACATGATATCAGCATTCCAATATCACAGGGGCTGCCACAAAGAAGAGGGAGTCAAGCTATTCTCCAAAGCCCCTGAGGTCAGGACAAGAAGCGACGGGTGGAAACTAATCAAGGAGAGAAGCAACTTAGAACTAAGGAGAAATTTCCTGATAGTTAGAACAATTGATCAGTGGAACAACTTACCTCCAGAAGTTGTGAATGCTCCAACACTGGAAGTTTTTAAGAAGATGTTGGATAACCATTTATCTGAAGTGGTGTAGGGTTTCCTATCTAAGCAGGGGGTTGGACTAGAAGACCTCTAAGGCCCCTTCCAACTCTGTTATTCTAAATTCTAAAGTTGTTAGCCGTTTGATCTTGAGATAAAAGGTAAAAGTCACATTACGATTGACCAGTAGATGGAGCAAGCGTGTTGCACACTTTTTTTTTTCACACCTACCTGATAGTGTTACCAGAATGGCAATCAGGGCATTGATGCCCTTTTAATCATAGGCAGTAGAGAACAAAACCCACAGGAAAATCTCTTGTATCCTCTGTTGCAAGAGTTTCTCTGGAAGTCCAGAAAAAGAACAGAATGGAAAATGATGGAAATGATCACAGCTTTTCATCTTTCCGGGAGCTGGCATAGTTTTGCAGTGATTGACATATAGAGTATCTGCATCAGCGGAGAAATCCAAATTTTTTTACTACCGGTTCTGTGGGCGTGACTCGGTGGGCGTGGTGTGGCTTGGTGGGCGTGGCTTGGTGGGTGTGGCAGAAGGATACTGCAAAATCTCCCTTCCCACCTCACTCCAGGGGAATTATACTGCAAAATCTCCATTCCCATCCCACTCCAGGGGAAGGATACTGCAAAATCTCCATTCCCACCCCACTCCAGGGGAAGGATACTGCAAAATCTCCATTCCCTCCCACTCCAGGGGAAGGATACTGCAAAATCCCCATTCCCTCCCCACTCCTGAGGGAAGGATACTGCAAAATCCCCATTCCCTCCACTCCTGAGGGAAGAATACTGCAAATCTCCATTCCCACCCCACTCCAGGGGAATTATACTGCAAAATCTCCATTCCCATCCCACTCCAGGCGAAGGATACTGCAAAATCCCCATTCCCTTCCCACTCCGGGGGAAGGATACTGCAAAATCTCCATTCCCACCCCATTCCAGGGGAAGGATACTGCAAACTCCCCATTGCCTCCCCACTCCTGGGAGAAAGATATTGCAAAATCCCCATTCCCACCCCACTCTGGGGCCAGCCAGAGGTGGTATTTGCTGGTTCTCTGAACTACTCAAAAATGAGGGAATTCTGGGAGTTGAAGTCCACCCACCTTAAAGTTCCTGAGGTTGGCTGGGGGAATTCTGGGAGTTGCGAGTCCACCCATCTTAAAGTTCCCAAAAACTAAGGTGCATCTTATACTCCAAAAAATACGGTAGTTTGAAAGATGGTGAGGGATGATTAAGTTGGGAGATTTCAAAATACACAGAGTCCTTGGAGTCCTTGACGTACACCAGTTTATTTAATGACTCCGGAAAAAAAAGTGATTTATGACCATTTTTTCACACTTAACGACTGTTGCAGCATCTCCAGGATCACGTGGTTTTACATTCCGATGCTTGACAACTAATTCGCATTTATGACGGTTCCAGCATCCTGGAATGTTGCCATCCTCTTTTGGCGACCTTCTGACAATCCAAGTCAAATGGGGAAGCTGGATTGAACACTGAACAACCGTGTGTCACTAATTGAAGAACTGCAGCGATCTGCTTAACGACGACAGCAAGACACATCGTAAAACGGGGCAAAACCGCCTTGGCAAATTTCTCCCTTAGCGACTTGAATTTTGGGCCTCAATTGCGATCGTATGTCGAGAACTACCTATACAAGATCAGTATTAATAACTTTAGCATTTGAGCAAGTAGAAAAGCAAACAAAGGGAAAACATTTGTTATGCAAATGAAGGCTCTGGTTAATTTGCATTTAAAAAGGGAAGGACCCCTTGACTTTGCCTCAACTTCCTTGTGAGTAAAAGTCTGTAGAGATTCTCAGTCATTCTGGTCACGGTTGTCCCAAAGGTGTTTTTTCAAGAGGCAACTGGACTTTCTTTTTTGTTTTGAAGACGTTTCGCTCCTCGTCCAAGAAGCTTCTTCAGCTCTGACAGGATGGTGCGGAAGTTCCTGAGGTTGGTTGGGGGAATTCTGGGAGTTGAAGTCCACCTGTCTTAAATGTCTGTGGAGATTCTCCGTCATCCAGGTCCTGGTTGTCCCAAAAGTGGTTTTTTTTTCCCAAGAGGCCACTGGACTTTTTCTTGTTTTTTTCTTCTTTGGAGGACCTTTCGCTTCTCATCCAAGAAACAAAACAAAACAGAACTGAAGAAGCTTCTTGGATGAGAAGTGAAAAGTCTTCAAAGAAAACAAAAACCCCAGAAAGTCCAGTGGCCTCTTGAAAAAAAAATGCACCTTCGGGACGATTTATGAAAAGAGTTTCAAAAACGCCACCAAAGGATTACACAGAGACAGAGATGGACCTGGTGGCTCAGCAGACTGATAGCATTGTGATTAACACCAGCTGTCTGCAATTACTGTAAGTTTGAATCTCACCAGGCTCAAGGTTGACTCAGCCTTCCATCCTTTCTAAGGTAGGTAAATTGAGGACCCAGTTTGTGGGGCAATAAGCTGACTTTGTATAAAATATACAAAAGAATGAAGGCTTAACGCATTGTAAGCCGCCCTGAGTCTCCGGAGAAGGGCGGCATATAAATCAAATTAAAAAAAAAAAAGATATGGAAGGAAATCCCTTCAAAAACTCTACATCCAAACTTCCAGAGCCTCGTGGATATCAGATGTAGGTGTTCCTCATCTTATGACCGCCATGGAGCCCCAAAATTTCTCTTGTTAAGCGAGACAGTTGTTCAGTGAGTTTTGAGAAGCTTGGATTCTTGGATGAGAAGCGAAAAGTCTTCAAAAGGAAAAGAAAAAACAAGGAAGTCCAGTTTGTTTGTTTATTTATTTATTTATTGGTTCGATTTATATGCCGCCCTTCTCCAGAGACTCAGGGCGGCTTACAATGCGTTAAGCAATAGCCTTCATACTT
>JAKOOJ010000028.1:3907720-4062720 GCA_022577455.1 Arizona elegans
TACGACGACTACAAGGGAGTTCGACATTTCCGTTGTTCAGTCAGACGTGTTGTTAAAGTGAGTTCTGCCCCGTTTGATGACCTCTCGCGCCGCCGTTGTTAAGTGAGTCAGCCAATGCGGCTGGATTTTGGTGACGTGACCACGGAGGAGGCTTCAAAGGTTGTCGTAACTGTGAAAAAATGGGTCATAAGTCCCTTTGTTCAGTGCCGCTGAAACTTTGAATGGTCTCTAAGTGAACTGTCAGAAATGGAGTAGGGTCTCCTGCTTGGGTGGGGATGGGTGGGACTAGATGACCTCCAAGGTCCCTTCCAACCCCCTGTTCAAGCAGGAGAGCCTATAGCACTTCAGACAAATGGATGTCCAGTCTCTTCTTCAAAACCTCCAGCGACGGAATAATTCACAACTTCTGGTGGCAAGTTGTTCCACGGATCAATTGTTAGTTGTTTCGCACTTCAACCAGGATTGGAAAATTTGGGGAATTGTTCAGAGGAACGACTTAAACCCTGGGAGCTGCTTCACCTAGACAGGTAGTCCTGGACTTAACGGTCAAAACGGAGCCCCAAATTTCTCATCGTTAAGCGAGACATTTGTTAAGCGTGTTTTCCCCCAAACTCTTTTTGCCAAAGTTGTTAAGTGAACCTGGCTCCCCGCACCCCTCCGCCCCCCGGAATTGGCTTGTCCGACAGTCGCAAAAGGGGATCGCATGACCTTGGGAATACTTCAAACCGTCGTAAATGTGAGTCAGGCATGCGAACGCAGATTACATGCAGTGGGAAGTTTTCACTGCCGTTGTAACTTTTTTTTGTTTTAATAAATTTTTATTATAGTTCAAAAAAAAAACAAAAAACAAATTTATAATAGTTTTTCTATCATGGCATAACATCACCAAAATGTCCATGTATATATACACCAATAATCAGAAAGTAAAAATAGAAACTATTTTTACAGATTCTTATATACAAATTTACATTTCCAATACTTATTGATTACCATAATTATACCATCATCTATAATTATAATCCAACATTATCCTTTATCTCTCTTTCCCATCGTTTCTGGATCCAACTGCCGTTTGTAACTTTGAATGGTCACTAAATGAACGGTTGTAAACCGAGGACTAGCTGTACTCAAAATCCCGGAGCAACATTCGGTGCCAGCTCCATTGTTAGAATCCCTGAAACTAAACAAATATAGGTGTCGCCAAAGGGAGTTGGCCACGGGCGTTAGAAGGCATTGTGGCAACCGATTCGGCTTGGTTGGGCCAAAACTCACAACAAGCTGAGTTCCAGTTGTGAAGCTGTGAAGTCGGCTCGCAAATCGCGCAGAAAGACGGATTCTAAATCCATCTTTCTGACGGGTGGTAGGGAGTAGGGGGTGGAGTAGGGAATAACCCTTGTCTGATAGCGAATCATACCTACGACGCCGAAAGTGTCTATTCTTGGCGTGAATTGCCGGGACAGAAACGTGTGTCACAGGGGAAAGGAAAGTGCTGGGACCAAGGGCCCTTGTCCGCTTAACGGCTGCAGGACCTAAGCAGAGTAACAGAGTTGGAAGGGACCTTGTGGGTCATCTAGTCCAACCCCCTGCTCAAGCAGGAGACCCTGGACCAGGGGTGAAATCCAGCAGGTTCTGACAGGTTCGGGAGAACCCGTAGCGGAAATTTTGAGCAGTTCGGAGAACCGGTAGCGGAAATTTTGAGTAGTTTGGAGAACCGGCAAATACCACCTCTGGCTGGCCCCAGAGTGGGGTGGGAATGGAGATTTTGCAGTATCCTTCCCCTGCCACACCCAACAAGCCACGCCCACCAAGCCATGCCCGCAGAACTGGTAGTAAAAAAATTTGGACTTCACTACTGTCCTAGCCCAGGAATCAGCAATCCGCAGCTCTGGAGCCGCATGTGGCTCTTTCATCCCTCTGCTACGGCTCTCTGTTGCCGGTCAGCTTCACAATTGATAGGGCTTTTGGTTAGGACAGGTAGAGGAAAAAGGACGCCACGCTAGGAGGAGACTCTATGGTGGGGGAACCGGACTTCCGGTCGGCTCCAGAATTGAACGGGGGCTTCCGGTTAGGACCTTTGTGGCTCTTTGAGTGTTTAAGGTTGCCGACCCCTTCCCTAGCCTGTACTATTTCTGACAGATGGCAGTCCAGTCTCTTCTTGAAAGCCTCCAGTGATGAAGCACCCACAACTTCTGGAGGCCAACCGTTCCATGGTTGATGGTCAGAAAATTTCTCCTTATTTCTAAGTTGAGTCTCTTCTTGAAGAGTTTCCATCCATTGTTCCTTGTCTGGCCTTTAAAGACCCCTCTTCTTCGTGGCAGCCCCTCAAATATTGGAAGGCTGCTATCATGTCACCCCAGGTCCTTCTTTCCGTCGAATTAGACGTACCTAGTTCCCTCAGCCATTCATCTTATGGTTTAACTTCTAGCACCCGAAGCATCTTTCAAAGAACATAGAAGTATAGATGGGACCTTTGGAGCAGTGGTGAAATCCAATTTTTTTGGATTTCGGTTCTGTGGGCATGGCTTGGTGGGCGTGGCAGGGGAAGGATACTGCAAAAATCTCCATTCCCACCCCACTCCAGGGGAAGGATACTGCAAAATCCCTATTCCCTCCCCACTCCAGGGGAAGGATACTGCAAAATCTCCATTCCCATCCCACTCCAGGGGAAGGATACTGCAAAAATCTCCATTCCCATCCCACTCCATGGGAGGGATACTGCAAAATCTCCATTCCCATCCCATTCCAGGGGAATGATACGGCAAAATCCCCATTCCCTCCCCACTCCTGGGGGAAGGATACTGCAAAATCTCCATTCCCACCCCACTCCAGGGGAAGGATACTGCAAAATCCCTATTCCCTCCCCACTCCTGGGGGGGGAGGATATTACAAAATCTCCATTCCCACCCCACTCTGGGCCAGCCAGAGGTGGTATTATTTGCCGGTTCTCCGAACTACTCAAAATTTCCGCTACCAGTTCTGCAGAACCTGCTGGATTTCACCCCTGCTTTGGAGGTCTTCTCGTCTGCGCGAGCAGGAAACCCTACACCACTTCAGACAAATGGTTATCCAACATATTCTTAAAAACTTCCAGTGTTGGAGCATTCAGAACTTCTGGAGGCAAGTTGTTCCACTGATTAATTCTTCTCACTGTCAGGAAATTCCTCCTTAGTTCTAGGTTGCTTCTCTCCTTGATTAGTTTCCATCCGTTGCTTCTTGTCCTGTCCTCAGGTGCTTTGGAGAATAGCTTGACTCCCTCTTGTTTATGGGAGCCCCTGAGATATTGGAACACTGCTATCATGTCTCCCCTAGTCCTTCTTGTCATTAAACTGGACATACCCAGTTCCTGCAACTGTTCTTCGTATGTTTTAGCCTCCAGTCTCCTCATCGTCTTCGTTGCTCTTCTCTGCACTCTTTCTACATCTTTTTTTACAGCGCGGTGACCAAATGTTTCTCACCTTTGAAGTTCCTCATACTGAAGAAGGGTGCGATTCGAAGTGGTTCTCCTAAAGGTAGCCCTCGACTTATCGGCCGTTCGTTTAGTGACCGTTCGAAGTTAGAACAGCACTGAAGAAAAGTGACGTATGACTGGGTTTGGCGCTTCGGACCGTGGTCATGTGATTCCCCATAGTCACATGATCGAAATTCGGGGGCTTGTGATCGGTCACCATTTATAACCTTCCCGACTGGCTCCCGACGAACCGAGTCAATGGGGGAAAGCCAGATTCGCTTAAGAACCGCAGTGCTTCGTTGAACAACTGTGTTAAAAAGGTCGTACAATAGGGCTCAACCCTCTTAACGACTGTCTTGCTTAGCGAAAGACAATTTGGGGTTCCGTTGTGTTTGTAAGTCGAGGACTTAGAATGAGCTTGTTTTACGTCATGTTAGAGGTGGCTTCCTTTGAATCAGGAACCTCTAAACCTTTTGCGATCACACCAGAGGTGGGTTTCTGACCAGTTCTGAAGAACCGGTAGCGGAAATTTTGAGTAGTTCGGAGAACCGGTAGTAAAAATTATGACTGGCCCAGCCCCCATCTATTCTCTGCCTCCCGAGTCCCAGCTGATCGGGAGGAAATGGGGATTTTGCAGTAACCTTCCCCTGCCACGCCCACCAAGCCATGCCACGCCCACCAAGCCACGCCCACAGAACCAGTAGTAAAACATTTTGAAACCCAGCACTGGATCATACCTCATTTAGGTGTCGCCTTAATGTGCACCTCCTCCTCTGCAAATCCCAAACACCACAAGGAACCCCAAAAAAACAATGAAAACACGACAACGGAGCTTTGAAAATGGTGAATTGGTAACTAAAATGTTCTTCACACCAATTCTGGACTCTCTCTGGGCTTCCCCCCCAAAAATGTGTCTCATAATTGGGGGGTCCCTGCTTTAGGCAAATGTCTACGGAGATCCTCGGTTACCCAGATCATGGTTGTTCCAAAAAGGTGCTTTTTCAAGAGGCAACTGGCCTTCCTTTGTTTTTCCTTGAAGGCCTTTTGCTTCTCATCCAAGAAGCATCTTCCACTCTATCTGGATGGTGGGGAAGTTCCTGAGGTTGGCTGAGGGCTGGGAGTTGAAGTCCACCTATCTTAAATGTCTGTGGAGATTCTCCGTCATCCGGGTCTTGATTGTCCCAAAGGTGTTTTTTCAAGAGGCAACTGGACTTTCTTGGTTTTTCTTTGAAGACGTTTCGCTTCTCATCCAAGAAACTTCTTCAGTTCTGACCAAAGGATGCAGAATGGAAGGATTGAAAGGAACCTCCAAGTGGCCTCAATGACTCTCGGAAAGTGTCCTAAGGACCCAGGTGACCTCAAGGAACATAAATCCTTCCATCTTCCACCATGTTCCTTGCAGTCATCTTTACCGCTGGTCTCTTGGAGTTCATCTGAATCCTTGAATTTCTCCATCCTTCAGTCAGAACTGAAGAAGCTTCTTGGATGAGAAGCGAAACCTCTTCAAGGGAAAAAAAAAAGGAAGGCCACTTGCCTCTTTGAAAAAGCACCTTTGGGATCCACGATCGGCACATTTTGTGTGTGTGTGAAACTGTAAAGTTGCCTAGCACTTTAAAAAGTGTGGTTGTGGTACAAGCGTTGTGTGTGGTACAGCGGGAACTGGACTGAGCTGGATCGTGGGAAGACTTTGCGTTGAAATTCCTTTTTCCGCCTGATGTTTTTACTCGACAAATTACTACCTCTTTGTCTAGCCTACCTCACCAGGTTGTTGGGGAGATTTTTTTAAAAAAATGTGGGCTCTCAATATAACAACTCCTTTGTTGTGACATAAACCGTGGTCAGCTTCCTTTGATGCTGGGCGTAGCAGGCATTCTACTCTTGGTGTTTTCACGCTGACGTCTCCCAAAAGAAAAATGGTTCCTCCAAATAAAACTGTCTATAAATCTCCCCTTTACAGTGTATAATGGTGTAACTGGTGTTTTAGGGTTGGGAGCAGCTGTGTTTGACCGTCCTAAATGTTTATTTTTCTCTCTCTGTGATTTCTACCGGGTGTTCTAGAGAGTTTGCAACCTTCAAGTCAGGAGGAAAAATGGTAAATGATTACCTCAGAGCCTATATTTGTACTACGGGAAAGGGGGAAAGGAAGAAACTCGGAGCCTTTATCGTTTTTTTGCTGGAGTACTTAGTAAGGCTCCTGAGCCTGAAATGTTTGTTTTGTTTTTTGTTTTTTTGAAAAGAAGGCGTAGCTTTCTGGAAACGAACAAAGAAGTTGAAATTCCTGCACGGGTGGTTAAAATGTGGAAGATCAAAAGGTGTTCTGGGATGATGCAGACCTACGTTTGAAGGAACATCGACTGTTTGATGTTAGGTGTCCCATGTTATCTTTTTGTAAACCGCCGAGTTGCATGAGGAGAAGCTCAGGGGCAGGCCGGAAAACCCTTCAGCATAAAAGTTGTTTTTATTTTTATTTTTATTTTTATATTCATTCATTTATTTATTTATTTATTTATTTATTTTACAGAATTTATATGCCGCCCTTCTCCTGAAGGACTCAGGGTGGCGAACACAGATTAAAAACATAGACTAATAAAAACCCACTAAAACCAGATTAAAATAATAAATAATAAAAACCCAAGGATCAGAATCATCCCATTCGTTGGAATAATCAAGTCTTCAGGCCTCGACGGAAGGAGCGGAGATCCGGGGCTGTCCGGAGCTCGGTGGGTAGTTCGTTCCAGAGGGTAGGGGTGCCCACGGAGAATGCCCTACCCCTGGGCGTCGCCAGACGGCATTGCCTGGTCGACGGTATCCTGAGGAGAGCTATTTTACTTTATTTATTTTATTTCATTATTTTATTTTATTTTACTTTATTTATTTCATTATTTTATTTCATTATTTTATTTAATTTTTATTTTATTATTTTATTTTATTTTATTATTTTATTTTACTTTATTTTTATTTTATCTTATTATTTTATTTCATTTTTATTTCATTTTTTATTTCATTTTTATTTTATTCCTTTATTTTCTCATTTTATTTTTTTTATTTTATTTTATTTCATTATTTAATTGTATTTATTTTATCTTATTATTTTATTTCATTATTTTATTTCATTATTTTATTTATTTATTTATTTATTTTTATTTTATTACTGTATTTTCTTATTTTATTTATTTTATTTCATTTCATTATTTTATTTTATTTATTTTATCTTATTTCATTTTATTTCATTATTTTATTTTATTTATTTTATCTTGTTATTTTATTTCATTATTTTATTTCATTATTTTATTTTATTACTTAATTTAATTTAATTTAATTTTTATTTTATTTTTATTTTATTCTAATGTGTTCATTTCGTTTCATATTATATTATTTTGAATAGAATAAAATAGAATAACAGAGTTGGGAGGGACCTTGGAGGTCTTCTAGTCCAACCCCCTGCCCAGATAGGAAACCCTACACCACTTCAGGCAAATGGTTGTCCAACATCTTCTTAAAATTTCCAGTGTATTTCCAGTGTATTGTATTGTATTGTATTGTATTGTATTGTATTGTATTGTATTGTATTGTATTGTATTGTATCGAATCGAATCGAATCGAATCAAATCAAATCAAATCAAATCAAATCGAATCATATAGTATCGTATCGAATCGTATCGTATTGTATCGTATTGTATTGTATTACATTATATTATGTGTCATAATATCTTCACAAACATCTCACTTAATGCCCGAAATGTTGGGCTCAATTGAGGTCATAAATCGGGGATTACCTGTATAGAGGGTAAGTATAGACTGAGCAGGGGGTTGGACTAGAAGACCTCCAAGTTCCCTTCCAACTCTGTTATTCTGTTATCCTCTATCTAATTCCGAATGAACTCTGACTTAGCATCTCATCCACACAACAATACCCTTGTGACGTCCTGGGATGCTTAGTGTGGATTTAGCATGTTAAGTAAGGCGTTTTCATGGAAACAAGATGCTAATTCACTGGCTCCCTTCCATCCTTCTTTCCCTGAAGTAGAAAAGTTGGGTTTCAACTATATTAAAGTCAAAACAAAGGATCCAATATGGAGCTCAATGTTGTGGAATCAAATTGTTGCCTCCGAAACACGTAAAATCTTTTTACGTGGTCGATTCACTACGTTGCTTTCACGGGAAGGCAGGAGAATGCACCAGGAGTCCTCTTAACAACCACAATTGAGTCCACCATTTCTGTTGTTAAACGAGACAACTGTTAAGGGATTTTTTTTTTAATTTGATTTATATGCCGCCCTTCTCTGGAGACTCAGGGCAGCTTACAGTGCGTTAAGCAATAGCCTTCATACTTTTGTATATTTTATACAAAGTCAGTTTATTGCCCCCACAAACTGGGTCCTCAATTTACCTACCTTAGAAAGGATGGAAGGCTGACTACCTTGAGCCTGGCGAGATTCTATCTTACTTTTAATTGCAGACAGCTGGTATTAAATTACAGTGATTAGTCTGCAGAGCTATCCAGGCTCCTTTTGCCTCATTTTACGGCCTTTTCGGCCACAGTTGTTTTGTTACTAAGTGAACCTGGCTTTCCCATTCACTTAGCTTGTTGGAAGGTCACAAAAGGGGATCATGTGATCCCGGGCACACTGCCACCGTCATAAATATGAGTCCGTTGCCAAGCTTTTAACTTACGTGACCATGGGGATGCCACAATGGTCATAAGTGTGAAAAACAGCCATCCGTCTCATTTTTTTCAGTGCCGTTGTCACTTCAAATGGTCACTAAATGAACTGTTATCCCAGCTGCTGTGGCCTAGAGGTGGAGCTCTTGTCTCCCAATCAGGAGGTTGTGAGTTCGATCCTAAGTAGAGGCAGATGTATCTCCTTGCTGGGCAGGGGGTTGGACTAGATGACCTGCAAAGGTCCATCCTTCCAACTCCATTAATTTGTTGGAAGTCGGGGACTGCCTGTTTTGGAAAGTCAGTGAGCATAATTGGGGGGGAGGGGGAATGATATTCACAGTATGAAATGGGAGGTGAGGTCTTCAGGAGGAGACAATTTATCCGTAATTAATGGATATTTAATTCATACGTAATTAATGGATCTCCAAAATGTAAGATACAGTAGTGGTCAAAATTGTGGAAACTTTTTGGGAAAAGTGTATTTTCTAAAAGAGTGACAGGGAGCCGCAGTAGAGGGGTGAAAGAGCCACAGGCGGCTCCAGAGCCGCAGGTTGCTGACCCCTGCACTGCAGTGATTCACTCCACAAACGTGGCGAGAAGAGTCACGTAAAATGGAGGCAAAACTCATTTTTAACCAATGGTCTTGCTTAGCAACCGAAATTTTGGGCTCCATTGGGATCGTTAGTTGAGGACTGCCTGTGTTTTTCAGCATCCGACATGCATCGTGCTGTAAAGAAATCTGCTATAGTTCATATTGTGAAATATGGAAATGACATAGCAGTAGTAGGTCTTATCCGGGATGACAGTGAAGATGCTTATAGGGAAGAGTTTAAGGCTCTGGTGGACTGGTACAATAAAAATAACTTGCTTCTAAATGTTAATAAAACAAAGGGGATCATCGTAGATTTTAGAAAGAGCCGGCACAGTCATACTTCACTCAGTAGCAAGGATGCAGCTATAGAGGTGGTAAGTAGTATTAAGTATCTGGGGGTTCAGTTAATTAACAATCTGACTTGGTCTCTTCATGAGTCATCCTTGGTGAAGCATGCAAACCAGCGTCTGCATTTCCTGCGTCGGATGAGGAGAGCACCTCTTTCTCCTTCTGTCCTGGCCACTTTTTACAGAATTTACACAATTGAGAACCTTTTAACAAACTGCATCCCTTTTTGGTTTGGTGGCCGCAGTGCCTCAGATAGAAAGTCCATACAGAGAGTGGTGAGGACAGCAGAGAACATTCTAGGAAGCTCGCTTCCCATTGTTCGGGATACTGCTTATAAGCGCTGTGTGCTTAGAGCTCGAAGCATCGTTAGAGACCTCACACACCCACTTTACGGTCTGTTTCTGTTGCTCCCCTCTGGGAGGAGGTTTTCGAAGTATTTCTAGCAGGAACTCCAGATTCTGTAACAGCTTTGTTCCCTAGGCCGTCCGTCTCGTAAAGTCGCAAGATTCGTTTCTCTCGCCATGTACATGTACACATCCGAACAAGACTGTGTTGTTTCTCTGTGTCATATCATGTATGTGGGTATATGCATAATTTTGTATGTTTGTATTTATTTTTTATTTATTTATTTTGACATGTTTATGCAGCGTATAGTGGAGGTGGTAACCTTTTGAGAGCTGTATGTAACGAAATTCCATTTTAATATATGCTGATTAATATACACTCGAAGTGCCAATTATTATTATTATAATTATTATTCTAAGTCTTAAGAACGGTAAGGCAGCCTGGACTCTCTCCAAAGTTTGCTAGCAAGTAAGAAATGTAAGTAAATAAAAATAGAAATAAAATAAGTAAAATAAAATAAGTAAAAATAAAAAGGAAGGAAGTAAATAATAAAAGTAAGAAGTGTAAGAAAGAGAAGGGACGCAGTGGCTCAGGGGCTAAGACACTGAGCTTGTCGATCAAAAGGTCGGCTGTTCAGCGGTTCGAATCCCTAGTGCCGCGTAACAGGGTGAGCTCCCGTGACTTGTCCCAGCTTCTGCCAACCTAGCAGTTCGAAAGCACATTAAAAAAATGCAAGTAGAAAAATAGGCACCATCTTTGGTGGGAAGGTAACAGCGTTCCGTGTGCCTTTGGCATTGAATCATGCCGGCCACATGACCATGGAGATGTCTTCGGACAGCGCTGGCTCTTCGGCTTTGAAACGGAGATGAACACCGCCCCCTAGAGTCGGGAACGACTAGCACACATGTGCAAGGGGAACCTTTACCTTAAGAAATGTCAAAGGGCTGGAAGGGAAAGTCTATGGAAGAACATCTGCAAAATAGAGATCATCTGACAAATTGCATTTCTTTTTCTTTCTTTTTTTTAAATTTTGATTTGGAGGTGGATGAAATGAAATTTAATTGTTGCCTGCTTTAACCACCTGGTTGTGTGTTGGGAACGCCTCTCCCACAAAAGGCAGGTACTTAACTTCTCCGTTCTAAATCCCTACAGAAATCACAATTTAATTAAGCCAACCAAGAGCTCAGAAAACTCCACTGCAACCTCAGAGTTATTTTTCTTTCTGGCACTTTCTAAGCCAGATTGAAAAATTGTCAGGGTGAGGGACTTTGCAGAAGGGTTGTTGTGATCCGCCAGCAGCCTGCAGAGCTGGCAGTGGAGTCAGACAGTGAGGAGGCTGGGGAGGAACATGGGCCAGTCCTGGAGGCTGGGGAAGGCCCGGACGAGGGCTCTGCGTCGGAGGCAAAGATGAGGCCAGGGCCATCTTAGAGTTATTTGCAGACTCCGGAGCCTTCAGAGTCGGACAGCAGAGAGGCAGAGGAACAGGAGGAGCCTGTTCTTAGGGCGCGCATGCGCAGAGCTGCCAGAAGGCAAGAACAGTTAAAACAAAAGGGACAACTTAGGAGTAAGGCCTGGAGATGATTGGCCCCTCCCATAAGGCTTAAGTAGCAAAGAGAAGCAAAGGCCTTTGCAGGAAAGCAACGTTGTTAATTCTGTTCCAATCGGCATCTCTGTTTGATTCTGTATTCCGTGTGGCTTTGCCAAGTAGGTCTTTGGCAGGGTGTCAAGGGAGATAAAGGTTGGTGATTATCCCGAAGGACTTTTTGCAACTAATTGGGACTCAGCTGTGAATGAACGTAATTCACAGCTGTTGCAATAAAAGAAGTTTTTGGAACTACTCGTGTGCTTTAATGACTCAGGAAGCCGAGGTCACAACAAGGGCATGCAAAATTTCCATATCTAAAAGTAAAATCCTTGACTTACCACACTTCATTTAGTGACCATTTTGAAGTTATGACGGCACTGAAAAAGCAACTTATGACCGTTTTTGAACACTCATGATCGTTGCACTTTCCCCGTGGTGACAGGGAAGTGGTGGCAACTGACTCGTATTTATGACGGTTGCAGTATCCTGGGGTCACATGATCCCCTTTTCTGATCTTCTGACAAGCCAGGTCAACAGGGAAGCCCGATTCATTTAATAACTATGTCACTAAGTGAACAACTGCAATGGTTCACTTAACAACTGCAGCCTGAAAAGTCGTCAAATGAGAGAAAAATTCACTTAACAAGTGTTTCGCATTTTGGGTTCCATTGTGGTTGTAAGCCAATGGACTATTTGAATTGGCAAAAGAAGTCCATCGATGTGGGTATGATTTTCAGAAATGAAACTCCATTCATGGAATTTATTTTAACTCCGTTTTCTTCCTTTCAGCCAAATCTGGAACAATCCAGAGGCTGAAACAAAAGAATTGTTTTATGAGTCACACCGTAAATTGCAAACCCAGGTTTCAAACGTTGTATAAAAACCAATCAAAATTTCAATATCTCCTGCATTAAAGAATTGGAAATAGAAATAGAATTCTTTATTGGCCAAGTGTGATTGGACACACAAGGAATTTGTCTTTGGTGCATATGCTCTCAGTGTACATAAGGAGAATAAAATACATTCGTCAAGAATAAAAATATACAACACTTAGTGATAGACAAGGTAAGTACCCTGGCTTAGGGCCAGGGTACTTATGGGACCGCCTTCTGCCACCAATAGCCTCCCACCGTCCGGTTCGCTCCCACAGAGAGGGCCTCCTCAGGGTGCCGTCAGCCAGACAATGCCGGCTGACGACCCCCAGGAGGAGAGCCTTCTCTGTGGTGGCACCTGCCCTATGGAACAATCTACCCCCAGAGATGCGAGTGATCTCCGACCTCTGGATTTTTCGTCGGGCCCTAAAAACTTATTTTTTTCAGTTAGCCGGTCTGTCTTGATTTTAGGGTTAGTTTTAAAATTTTAATATTGATTTTAATTGACAAGTTTTAAATTATGGGCCAAATTTATAAATTATTTTAACTTTATTTTTAATAAATTTAATAATAAATTGTGATGTTTGTATAGATGATTTTTATCTGGCTGTTCACCGCCCTGAGTCCGAAAGGAGAAGGGCGGTATAGAAATTTGAATAAATAAATAAATAAATAAATAAAGTATCAAATCGTACTAGGAAATAAATAAAAACAATATAAATTGAAAGATACAAGCAACATGGTTATAGTAATAAGTGGGAAGAGATAGGAAATAAATGTTGCAAACAGTTTGCTCTGGGGTGAAATCCAGCAGATTCTGACAGGTTCTGCAGAACTGGTAGCGGAAATTTTGAGTAGTTCGGAGAACCGGCAAACGTCACCTCTGACAGGAGTGGGGAAGGAATGGGAATTTTGCAGTATCCTCCCCTTGCCACGCCTACCAAGCAACACCACGCCCACCAAGCCACGCCCACAGAACCGATAGTAAAAAAAAATTGGATTTCACCACTGATTCCACCACTGTTCCCAACTATTTCCTCCAGCCTCAGTTCCCTCCTCCAAGGAGGGCTAATCCGTTGACCATATTTTAAACAAGTATGGTCTTATCATTTGATAGTTTCTATTTTTGGTTTCCTTTGCTCGGGGCTGGGCGCGTGGAAAAACCAATATTTGCTGACACGCTTCTATTCTTCCTTTGTGTCTCCGTTTTCCCCATGACTTTAGTTACTATCTTCTTGTGAGGCTTACCCTTCAATTGTCTATAAACGGTTTGCTATAAACGTCGGGTTTTTAAAATATTTTTTCAAAGTCCACAATATCTGAGGTGCGTTTCGTGGCAACAACTTAAGAGTTGAAATGAACGGAAAATGAGGCGATTTAGATGCAATGCAAATTCTTTGGGGATTATCCCTGAATGCATGTACAATTCCAACAGACATATCTTATTTTATTGCAATCTCTTGCAAAGGGTAGCCGAATCTTGCACAACTCTTGTTTATATATATATATATATATATATATATATATATATATATATTCTCTTATACAGTTTGTATAAGACTTGTATACAGTTTGTATATGTTTGGGTAATATCTCTTGAAATAACCATCAGAATTTATAATATCCTTCACTACATTGATGTTAATTCTCTAAGCTTACAATCATAGTATATTAAACAATTGAGCATAGTAAATCTATCCGTTTTCCCCTCTTAACGTATCTTCTAATAAGAATATAATAAGCATAATAAGCATAATACGAACAATGATCATATTGTTTACATCACTATTTTAACATATTTTCTACTCTCCTTTAATCTCCTCCTTTATTTCCAACTTCCATTTTTATTCTCTAACCATTGATAAAATAATTCCCACATCAACTCTTGTTTTATATTGAGTATTGACTGGCAGCTAATTGTTTGAATGTCTGCTAGGGAGGGAGGCATGATAGCGGTCTTCCAATATCTCTAGGGTTGCCCCAAAGAAGAGGGAGTCAAGCTATTCTCCAAAGCACCTGAGGGTAGGACAAGAAGCGACGGATGGAAATTAATCAAGGAGAGAAGCAACTTAGCACTAAGGCCGTGATGGCGAACCTGTGGCACGCATAGCCATATCAGTGGGCATACCAGTTCAGCTGTGGCACATATGCGCATGCCGGCCAACTGATTTTAGGGCCTTCTGGGCCCACCAGAAGTAGGGAAACAGTCTGTTTCCTGCCTCCGGAGGGCCTGGGGAGGGGGGGGCTGTTTTTCTTTCTCACCTGGCTCCAGATCCTTTCTATGCATCTGGGGAGGGCGAAAACAGCCTCCCCCACCTCCCGGAGGCCCTCCGGAGGCCTGAAACGGCCCATTTCCCAATTCCTGGTTGGAAAGGAAGTGACGTTTTTTGCTGTCCTCAGCCTCCAGAGACTCCTAGAGAGCAGGTGGGAGGGGGCACAGGCGCAGGGCGGGGCGCATAGAATTATGGATGTGGGCACATGCACGCACAAACCTCCCTCGTCTCCACCCCCCCTTCCTGGCACGAGATGGCAAAAAGGTTAGCCATCACTGTTCTATGTTCTATGAATGCATCCGTTGGATTTTTCCCACAAGGCCTTTGGCGGATGTAGTAGCTCGGTGTGATGTGTCCAGTTTGATTGATATATTTATTCCTAGTTTGGTTTAAGAGTTTGGATTTAGACAACTAACACTTTCAATTCAGACAACAAACTATATGAAGGATGGCTGCAGATTTTGGGTCTGGCTAGTCTAAAGAAAAGAAGACTTAGGGGTGACGTGATAGCAGTATTTCAGTATTTGAGGGGCTGCCACAAAGAAGAGGGGGGGAGTCAAATTATTCTCCAAAGCACCAGAAGGCAGGAGAAGAAACAATGGTTGGAAATTAATCAAGGAGGAGAAGCAACCTGGAATTAAGGAGAAACGTCCTAACAGTGTGAATAATTAACCAGTGGAACAGCTTGCCACCAGAAATTGTGGGCGCTCCATTACTGGAGGTTTTTAAGGAGAAACTGGACAGTTACTTGTCTGAGATGATACAGGTCAGTGGTGGCGAACCTTTTACTCCCCGAGTGCCAAACAGGTCCGTGCTTTGTGTGCTGTGTATGCACATGTGCCATCATGCTAACGCAGGGCTCCTCCCCCATGCGCTACATGCACAATTGCACCATTTGCGCATGCATGTGGTTTTCGCACACGCAATGCACATGCGTGAATGCCGTCTGCGCAAGCACGCGCTGTGCACCAGTACTCCGGGGTGCATGCGCAAACGCGCACGTATGTGCAGAGAGCTCCAAAGACCAGCTGGGGTCCCCCTGAATTGTACGCATGCGTACCGGAGGCCCGAACACTAGCTGTGGGGGGGGGCGCACGCATGCGCAGCTGCAGGTGAGTTGGGGAACAGCTCGCGTGCCCGGAAAAATGGCTCTGTCTGCCACTTCTGGTACACGTGCCATAGGTTCGCTATCATGGGTATAGGTTCTCCTGCTTGAGCAGGGGATGGACGAGATGACCTCAAGATTCCTTCCAGCTCTATTCCATTCCATTCCATTCCATTCCATTCCATTCCATTCCATTCCATTCCATTCTATTCTATTCAACTCTACTCAAGTCTAATTCACTGTATTGTATTGTATTGTATTGTATTGTATTGTATTGTATTGTATTGTATTGTATTCCATTCTATTGTATTCTATTCTATTGTATTCTAATTTCTTATTCTATTCTATTCTATTCAATTCTATTCAAGTCTAATTCATTCTATTCTATTCTATTCTATTCCATTCCATTCCATTCCATTCTATTCCATTCTTCCCTTCCCTTCCGTTCTACTCTACTCTACTCTACTCTACTTTACTCTACTCTACTCAGTTCTATTCTATTCTATTCTATTCTATTCTATTCTATTCTATTCTATTCTATTTTATTCCATTCCATTCCATTCCATTCCATTCCATTCCAATCCAATATTATTCTATTCTATTCTATTCCATTCCATTCCATTCCATTCCAATATTATTCTATTCCATTCCATTCCATTCCATTCTATTCCATTCCATTCCATTCCATTTCAATATTATTCTATTCTATTCTATTCTATTCTATTCTATTCTATTCTATTCTATTCTATTCTATTCTATTCTATTCTATTCTTCCCTTCCCTTCCCTTCTCTTCCCTTCCGTTCTACTCTACTCTACTCAGTTCTATTCTATTCTATTCTATTCTATTCTTTTCTTTTCTTTTCTTTTCTTCCCTTCCCTTCCCTTCCCTTCCCTTCCCTTCCCTTCCACTCCACTCCACTCCACTCCACTCCACTCCACTCCACTCTGTTCTACTAAACTCTTATTCTATTCTATTCTATTCTATTCTATTCTATTCTATTCTATTCTATTCTATTCTTCCCTTCCCTTCCCTTCCCTTCCACTCCACTCCACTCCACTCCACTCTACTCTACTCTGTTCTACTAAACTCTACTCCTATTCTATTCTATTCTATTCTATTCTATTCTATTCTATTCTATTCTATTCTATTTTATTCTATTTTATTCTAAACTATCGATTTTAGTCAAGCCAAATAATTGAACATAATTGAATGTTGTGTGCTGTGTATTATGAAAAGCTGCTTTGGGTCAGGATGATGGAAGGCCATGACCCTCAACCTCCCAATTTAAAGCGTTGATTGACGTTGTGATGTTATGACACGTCTTTTATCCTAAGGCCCCTTCCCTCTCACCTGGTCTCCGCTGGTTTCTGTACCTTAAAGCATCCAAGGCTCCGATAAAAATTCTTGAGCTAAACATGTTTCTTAATGACCTTGTAGGATGCTCATAACTTGACAAAATAAATAAAGGATGCTTGGGGCCAGAAAATGATACCAGGTGTGCTTTAATTGGCCAAGAAGATATGCATTTCATAAGAAATAAAAATAATAATAATGATAAGTTAGGTTTAACTGGTCTATTGAACTTTGACATTTGAGGAGCAGGATTATATTATATACCCAGGCATGCTTTGACTGGCTCACAAATATTTGTACAAGTAGGCCTTCTTTGTTGTTGTTGTTGTTGTTAGTTGCGAAGTTGTGTCCGACCCATTGCGACCCCATGGACAACGTTCTTCCAGGCCTTCCTTTCCTCTATCAACCCCCGGAGACCATTTAAGCTCACGCCGACTGCTTCAGTGACTCCATCCATCCAGCTCGTTCTCTGCCGTCCCCTTCTTCTTCTTTTGCCCTCCATCTTTCCCAGCATTAGGTTCTTCTCCAGGGAGTCCTTTCTTCTCATTAGGTGGCCAAAGGATTTGAGTTTCCTCTTCAGGATCTGGCCTTCTAAAGAGCAGTCAGGGTTGATCTCCTCTAGGACTGACAGGTTGGATGGCCTTGCAGTCCAAGGGACTCGCAGGAGTCTTCTCCAGCACCAGAGTTCAAAGGCCTCCATTCTTTGGCCTTCTCAGCCTTCCTTATGGTCCAACTTTCACAGCCATCCATTGCAACTGGGAAAACCATAGCCTTGACTATACATCGATAATAAGTCCTCCCCCAAAAATAAACCATCCCTGAAAATACCCCCCCCCAAAAAAAAATATTTAAATCCATGCACAGCCGGTCCCCACCATTTCCTCTGGTTAGAGTTAGAGCTGAAAATCAGGTAAGATGGCAAGAGGAGCCCCGTTTTGCTCCACACGCCCCAAAATAATAAGACCTCCCCAAAAATAAAGCCAAGCACTTATTTCGGGGGTTCAAAAAAATATAACACAAGGTCTTATTTTTCGGGAAAACACGGTATTAGTCAGATGATAAATGGTTCTTTAATATTAACGTATTTTGACAGCTCTAGTACGATATTGCTTTTACCTCTCTCTGTGCCTCCTTCATTTATGCGGTGTGTAAGTCTGGAGCAAGCGGCAAACTTCTCAACCAGGGAAATATTTTAGAGCTATTCCTGTTTCCATGGTGCTACCTAAACTCTGAATAAATATGTTTGTCCAGCTTGCTGAAGAAGGAGAGGGGCAGCCATCAGAGAACTAAAGGTCGTATTTTTGAGGCTGCCAATGGCGGCCAATGGTGATAACTCCAGATAAACACAACTATCCAGCATTATCTCTTTTCTTTTATTGTTTTGGGTAGTTGCAATTTCATTTAAAAAAAAAAAACCAATTCTATAGCAGGGATGGTCCAACCTTGGCAACTTTAAAGACTTGTGGACATCAACTCCCAGAATTCCCCAGCATGGCTGGCTGGGGAATTCCGGGAGTTGAAGTCTACAGGTCTTCAAGTGGCCAAGTTTGGACCATCTCTGCTCTGACAGTATTTAAGGCTTTCAAAAAGACAAGGACAAATACCTGGATGGGTTTGTGTAGCAGGCAGGAAAGATGAAGTTAGCAATAACATGCGTAGAAGGACACCGGCCAGCCAGAAGTGACTTTGCATGATTGTGTAGCTCTGTAGACTCCTAGAGAGGCTCCTAGAGACTCCTAGAGAGGTTCTGGAGGCTGGGGACAGCAAAAAAATGTCACTTCCTGTCCCACCAAGAGTTGGGAAATGGGCCCTTTCAGCCTCCGTAGGGCCTCCAAGGGAGTGGGAAAGGCTGTTTTCGCCATTCCCAGATACACAGAGAGGATTTGGAACCAGGTAAGAAAGAAAAACGGGCCTACCAGGCCATCATGTGCCAGGAGCGGGGGGGAGGGGGGAGGGGTTGCACACACATGCGCGTGGACACGTGCGCGTGTGACCCTCCCCCGCCCCCCCCTCTCCTGGCATGCGATGGCAAAAAGGTTAGCCATCACTGCCTTACACCATTTCTGACAGAGGGCAGCCCAGTCTCTTCTTGAAAGCCTCCAGTGATGAAGCTCCCACAACTTCCAAAGCAACTTCTGTTCCATGGGTTGATTGCTCTCATTGCTGGAAAATTTCTCCTTATTTCCAGATTGAATCTCTCCTTGATCAGTTTCCATCCATTATTCCTCGTCTGGCCTTCGGGTGCCTTGGAAAATAGCTTGGCCCCTTCCTCTCTGTGGCAGCCCCTCAAATATTGGAAGATGCTATCATGTCTCCCCTGGTCCTTCTCTTCACTAGACTAGCCATGCCCAGTTCCTGCAACTGTTTACCGTATGTTTTAGCCTCCAGTCCAGGGGTGGGTTCTAAATTTTTCTACTACCGGTTCTGTGGGCGTGGCTTATTTTGTGGGTGTGGCTTGGAGGTCATGTGACTAGGTGGGCGTGGCTAGCTGGTCAGAGTCATTTCTGGAAGGTCCTCACACTTACGACCAGTCCTCGCACTTACGACCCGACTCATTTGTTTGCTTTTAACACTGATCAGCTGTAGGACGGCCCTTTGAAGCCCCACGGCAAGATTTTAAACAGTTTTTTTCCCTCTAGTCATCAGCTGGGACTCAGGAGGCAGCAATAGATTGGGGGTGGGACTAAATAAAAGGTAAGAATAACGTGGGTGGGTGGGGTGATGGGAGGACGGGGATGGGAGAACCGGTTCGGTGACATCATATCGTCACCGCTACCGGCTCGGCCGAACCGGACCGAACCGGGAGGAACCCACCACTGCTCCAGTCCCTCATCATCCTGGTTGCTCTTCTCTGAACTCTTTCTAGAGTCTCAACTTCTTTTTTATAGTGTGGTGACCAAAACTGGATGCAGTATTCTAGGTGTGGTCTTACTAAGGCTTTATAGGGTGGTATTAGTACCTCCCTTGATCTTGATGGGTTAGTTCCTTTTAAGTCAGCCAGTTTCCAGAATAAGGGATAGAGCCGTGATGGCAAACCTGTGGCGCAGGTGGAGTACAGAGCCCTCTCTGTGGGCACGCAAGCCGTCGCCCCAGCCCAGCTGCACTGCGCAATCGTGCGTGCCTCCTGCCAGCCAGCTGATCTTCGGGTCTCTACCCACACATGCGTGGGGGGCGGAGTACATGCGCAGGGGGCGGGGCGCATGTGCGAGGGATGCTCGCATTGCATTTTGGGGGTTGGCATGTGTGTGCCCTCACGGCACCCCATTTTGGGCCTGGGAGGCCTGCGTCAACCTGGAAGCCAAAATGGGGCATGGGGGGGCACTGTGCGAGGGCCCCTCCCCCCTCCCCCTGTTTTGGGCCTGGGACCAATCTGGGAGCCAAAGTGGGGCACGGGGGGACCTCACGCGGCACCCCCGCACCCTGTTTTTGCTTCCAGGTTGGTGCAGGAGGCTTTCCAGGCCCAAAATAGGGCATGGGGGGTGTGGCGCATGTGAGGAGCATGGTGCATGCACAGGGGGCTGCTCGCATTGCATTCTGGGGGTTCGGGCACGCGCATGCACCAAAAAGGTTAATCATCCCTGGGACAGAAGACACTTTCTCATGTAGCCGCTGCTCATTTTTACAATCCTAGTTTGTCCTGGTGCGTCATCTTAATGCTTTGTTGTATTGGAGTCATTTTACTCCTGTTTGGGTTGGTAGGTTTGAACAGAGCCTCTATTCTTCTGGGGAGGCCGAGGATGGATGAATTGGCAGGCTGGTCCGAGGCCAAACAATACTAAATCTTTTAAAGGAACAAATGCCTGTGTTAGCCTCCAAGCATTGTTTGACGACAGGACGGTAAATAACGTTAAGATTTTTTTAAAAAAAATTTAAACACCTTTCCATTCAAAGGGGAGGTGGAAAAATAGAAGTTTGTTTAGGGCCGCCTCACAATGACACTGCTTTCCTTGTGTGGAAATTGTAGGTTTTTCCTCCAGTCAATAGGACGTGTTTTTTTTATAATGCCCTAAAGAGATAAAGCAACTCCTGGCTGCCCTGTGTCGGTACGATCAGATTTACGTTCTTTCTACAAAGCAGTTTAAGTCCCTTAATTATTTTTGCTGGGATGATCGACTCAGGGTGGCTTGAGATACTGCAGTGGAAAAGGATTATTTCAAGGAAAATTCGGGGAAAGTGTCATTTCAGCTTCTTTGCGGGCGTGGAAAATGGTTAGTAGGATCTGCTTTAGGAATTGGGCCGTGAAAGCTGAAGACGTTTGTCGGCCCATGTAGGAGGTTGATGAAAACATTGGGGACTCATAGAAGCCGAGGTCTGGAAGGGACTCCAACTAGTCCAACCTTAGGCCTGAAAGCTGACTGGATGACTTTGGGCCAATCACCAGGAGACTGGGAGTTCTAGTCCAACCTTAGGCCTGAAAGCTGACTGGATGACTTTGGGCCAATCACCAGGAGACAGGGAGTTCTTGTCCAACTTTAGGCCTGAAAGCTGACTGGATGACTTTGGGCCAATCACCAGGAGACTGCGAGTTTCTAGTCCAACTTTAAGCCTGAAAGGTGACTGGATGACTTTGGGCCAATCACCCAGAGACAGGGAGTTCTAGTCCAACTTTAGGCCTGAAAGCTGACTGGATGACTTTGGACCAATCACCAGGAGACAGAGAATTTCTAGTCCAACCTTAGGCCTGAATGCTGACTGGATGACTTTGGGCCACTCACCACGAGAAAGGGAGTTCTTGTCCAACTTTAGGCCTGAAAGCTGACTGGATGACTTTGGGTCAATCACCCGGAGACAGGGAGTTCAAGTCCAACCTTAGGCCTGAAAGGTGACTGGATGACTGGGCCAATCATCAGGAGACTGGAAGTTCTAGTCCAATCTTGGACTTGAAAGCCAGCTAGGTAACTTTAGGCTGGTCACTCTCTCACACCCCAAGCTACCTGACAGGATTGTTGTGGGAAAAATAGGAGGAGGAAGGTGTATTAGGTACATCTGCTTCCTTAAATTACTTACAAAAATAATAAATGTGGGATTAAAAAAAATAATCTTTAAAAATATAGTGAGTCGATCCAGAAGAGTGTCTTGATGTTCTCGGAACCCGTCTCTGTGAAAATGTCACTATTTGAAATTGTGCCGTTCTTTTATCCTACCTGCCAAGGGGCATTTTAAACTTGGAAACGAAATCAAGGTGTTTTCTGAGGAATCTTGCCAAACAACACCATCTGTCTTTTAGCTTGGAGCAAACGGGAGTCGAACGAAAGATCCAGAAAAATTCTCGTGGAACGGAATACAAATACAGAATGTTTTATTCTTCTCTTATAGTGCCAAAAGTCGAGGTCACCTCTTACAACTAATTCCAAGAAAATCCAAATTTGAGGTCGGGAAGCACATTCATTTAAAAAAAAAAAAAAGATTTCTGCCAAAATCTTGAACAGCCCCAATTTAGGTGATGCTGATGTTTTCAAACCTGTTTTGTAACTTCTCTGCCCCTGGCCCTTGTAAACAAAAATTGAGCGGAGACATTAAATGCCAGGTAGGTTACTACAAACGTAATCCCAGTTTCAGCATCCCCTGCAGAAGAAATCCAAGGCGATTTGTTAAGGTTTAAACTCCATTCTTGTGATAACCAGGTTTGGCTACAAGAGCTCAAAGGAAGCTTATACAGGAATTTCTCAAATTAGACCACAAAAAAGCCAAAGATTTCCACTGGTAAACAAGACAGTTTTTAAGTGAAATGTGCCTTATTTTATAACAGGAGTGTCAAACTCAAGGCCCAGCGGCACCAGATCCGGCTCGCAAGGTGCTTAGCAGGGGTGAAATGCTACTGGTTCAGACTGCTTCAGCCGAACTGGTAGCTATGGCGTGCGGTTTGGAGAACCAGTAGCGATGGCGGGTGGTTCAGAGAACCGGTAGCGATGGCAGGTGGCTCGGAGAACCGGTAGCGATGGGGTGTGTTTTGGAGAACTGGTAGCGATGGTGGGTGGTTCGGAGAACTGGTAGCGATGGCAGGTGGTTTGGAGAACCGGTAGCGATGGCGGGTGGATCAGAGAACCAGTAGCGATGGTGGGTGGTTTGGAGAACTGGTAGCAATGGCGGGTGGTTCAGAGAACTGATAGCGATGGCGGGTGGTTCGGAGAACCAATAGCGATGGCGGGTGGTTCGGAGAACCGGTAGCAATGACGGGTGGATCGGAGAACCGGTAGCGATGGTGTGTGGTTTGGAGAACCGGTAGCGATGGTGTGTGGTTTGGAGAACCGGTAGCGATGGTGTGTGGTTTGGAGAACCGGTAGCGATGGTGGGTGGTTTGGAGAACCGGTAGTGATGGCGGGTGGTTTGGAGAACTGGTAGCGATGGTGGGTGGTTCAGAGAACCGATAGCGATGGCGGGTGGTTCGGAGAACTGATAGCGATGGCAGGTGGTTCAGAGAACTGGTAGCGATGGCGGGTGGTTCAGAGAACCAATAGCGATGGCGGGTGGTTCGGAGAACCGGTAGTGATGGTGTGTGGTTTGGAGAACCGGTAGCGATGGTGGGTGGTTCGGAGAACTGGTAGCGATGGTGGGTGGTTCAGAGAACTGATAGTGATGGCAGGTGGTTTGGCGAACTGGTAGCGATGGCGGGTGGTTCAGAGAACTGATAGTGATGGCAGGTGGTTTGGCGAACTGGTAGCGATGGCGGGTGGTTCAGAGAACCAATAGCGATGGCGGGTGGTTCAGAGAACCGGTAGTGATGGTGTGTGGTTCGGAGAACCGGTAGTGATGGTGTGTGGTTTGGAGAACCGGTAGCAATGGTGGGTGGTTCGGAGAACCGATAGCGATGGTGGGTGGTTCGGAGAACTGATAGCGATGGCAGGTGGTTCGGAGAACTGGTAGCGATGGCGGGTGGTTCAGAGAACCAATAGCGATGGCGGGTGGTTCAGAGAACCAATAGCGATGGCGGGTGGTTCGGAGAACCGGTAGTGATGGTGTGTGGTTCGGAGAACCGGTAGTGATGGTGTGTGGTTTGGAGAACCGGTAGCGATGGTGGGTGGTTCGGAGAACTGGTAGCGATGGCAGGTGGTTCGGAGAACTTGTAGTGATGGCGGTGCAAGGCTCCACCCACCCGCCTAGTCATTGTTACTTCCTGGTTTTAACGGTTGTGTGCACTTCTGGACCAGTAGGGAAGGTAAGTAGATTTCACCTCTGATGCTTAGATCTGGCCTGCGGGATCTCCCTGGAAAAGACTGGCCGCGGTGCCACTGCCAGAGAAAACAGAGTTTGGGAGGGCCACGTGTGGCTCCCCTGGGCCCTGTTTCTGGCCACGACGGCCTCCTACATCCCGCTGCCAGAAAAAACATACACACACATGGGCTTCATTTTTGCTGGCAGAGGGCTATCAAAACGAACTAAAAACAAAACAAAAGGAGAAGCGTTTCTCCTTTTCCCATTTGAGCATTCAAGAAGGGACCGTAAATGAGAAAGATTGGAAAGAGAAAAAGAAAAAGAAGGGAAGAAGAGAGCAAGGAAGGAAAAAGAAGGAAAGAGGGGAAGGAAGAAGAAAGGAGAATGAAGTGGGAAGGAAAAAGAAGGGAGGGAGGGGGGAGGGAGGGAGGGAGGAAGGAAGGAAGGAAGGAAGGAAGGAAGGAAGGAAGGAAGGAAGGAAGGAAGGAAGGAAGGAAGGAGATTATAATGAGGAGGAGGGAGGGTCTGATCAGTGGTGAAATTCAAATTTTTTTACCACCGGTTCTGTGGACATGGCTTGGCAGGCATGGTGTGGCTTGGCGGGCGTGGCTTGGTGGGTGTAGCAGGGGAAGGATACTGCAAAATCCCCATTCCCTCCCCACTCTGGGGCCAGTTCTCCGAACAACACAAAATTTCCGCTACTGGTTGTCCGAACTACTCAAAATTTCCGCTATCAGTTCTCCAGAACCTGTCAGAACCTGCTGGATTTCACCCCTGGGTCTGAGGGAAGTTCTACCTTTGTGGCCCCGACACAAGTGACGTCGAGCTGGCCATGCCCACCGTGACCACACACACACACACACACACACACACACACACACCGACCACACCTGCCCTGGGCCCCCTAAGGTCAAACACAACCCTGATGTGGCTCTCAATGAAATCGAGTTGCGGGGGGGGGCTGCTCTAAAGAAACACCGGTGTGGACTCTGTACTTAGCAGTCCTGCGAAGGTGCTTAGGGCAACTTCAGGCAGGTGAGAATCTCACGGAGGGGCCCAGAAGGAATCGAGAGGTCAGTTTTGCTGTTCTTGGCAAGGCTTCCAGCTGCCTTCAGTGCATTTCGGCTGCAAACAGAATGTCATTTGACTTGCTCGGCAATCTGAGATAGCTACGGAAAGGAAAGTGTGCGGCCTGCCACATCGCACACTTCGACACACACCTGTGGTTGCCCTGACTTTAGATAAATAACTGGCGCACCTGTTACCTGACATCTGGCACGCTTTCCTGCGCCGTATTATCAGAAAGCGACTTTACTTTGCATGTCGTCCCCCCCTCAAGGGTAGTAAACATCCCTGCCTCTCATGGGTCATCCTCGAGTGACGACCACGATTGAGCCCAACATTTTGTGGCTGAGCGAGACCGTTGTGAAGTACCCTGTTTCCCCTAAAATAAGACATCCCCTGATAATAAGCGCAATAGGGCTTTGGAGCACATGCACTAAAATAAGCACACACACCCCGAAAATAAGCCCTCTCCAAAAATATTTAACCCATGCGCAGCCGGTCCCCACCATTTCCTCTGGTTTCCTCCACGTGTCCCAAAATAATAAGACCTCCCCGAAAATAAGGCCAAGTGCTTATTTCAGGGTTCAAAAAAATATAAGACAGGGTCTTATTTTTGGGGAAAGACGGTATGTTCTAGCCCCATTTTAGGCTACCATTTCAGGCCACTGTTTTTATAAGCCAGAGGTCCTCAAACTTGGCAGCTTTAAGACTTGTGGACTTCAACTCCCAGAATTCTCCAGCCACCTGGCTGGAGAATTCTGGGAGTTGAAGTCCACAAATCTTAAAGCTGCCAAGTTTGAAGACCTTTGTTATAAGCAAATTGCTACAGCTGTTAAGTTAGTGAGACGGTGCTTAAGGGAATCGGGCTTCCCCGTTGACTTTGGCGGGTCAGAAGGTCCCGCAAAAGGGGATCACGTGACCCCGGAATAACTACCCTACTATCATAAATATGAGTCAATCTTTCTTTTTCTTTCCCCAACCTTCCTTGCTTTTCTTTTCCCTTTCCCCTCGTTGTCCTCTTATTTGCTTTTGTATTTTGTATTTTATAATATTTTATAAACTTAATAAAAATAGTTTTTTAAAATAATAAATAAATAAATAAATAAATAAATAAATAAATAAAGAAGGAAGGAAGGAAGGAAAGGAAGGAAGGAAGGAAGGAAGGAAGACAGAAGAAAGAAAGAAAGAAGGAAGGAAAGAAAGAAAGAAAGACAGAAGAAAGAAAGAAAGAAAGAAAGAAAGAAAGAAAGAAAAAGACAGACAGAAGAAAGAAAGAAGGAAAGAAAGAAAGAAAGACAGAAGAAAGAAGGAAAGAAAGAAGGAAGGAAGGAAAGAAGGTAAGACAGAAAGAAAGAAGAAAGAAAGAAAGAAAGGAGGAAAGAAAGAAAGAAAGAAGAAGGAAGGAAGGAAGGAAGGAAGGAAGACAGAAGAAAGGAAGAAAGAAGGAAAGAAAGAAAGAGAAAGACAGACAGAAGAAAGAAAGAAAGACAGAAGAAAGAAAAAAGAAGGAAAGAAAGAAAGAAGGAAGGAAAGAAGGTAAGAAAGAAAGAAAGAAAGAAGAAAGAAAGAAAGAAAGAAAGAAAGAAAGAAAGAAAGAAAGAGTTGGTTGCCCAGCATCCGGATTTTTGATCAGGAGACCAATGGAGATGCTGCAACGGTCACCAAGTGTGAAAAACAGAATAGACCAGCAGAGTTCGAAGGGACCATGGAGGTCTTCTAGTCCAACCCTCTGCTCCAGCAGAAGAATCTATACCAGCGGTCACCAACCCGTGGACCACTGGTGATCCGTGAGAAAATTTTGGTGGTCCACAGAAAATTTAGTGCATTTTTAATATTGCACTAAATCAGGGGTCCTCAAACTACGGCTCCTGGGATGGATACGTGCAATGAACACTTGTGTTGCTTCAGAGAGTCTCCCCCTTTGGGGTCTTTTTATGTGGGTTGGAGGGGGACAGAAATTCCAACTTGGGGTCTGCTTCAGCCTCCTGGTGTGGGGCTTTGGGCGAAGGCTGGAGGGAAGCGCTACTGATGGCGAAGGGCCAGAGGACCTTGTTCCAGTGGGACTGCCTCGTGGCCTGGAACTGGCTGACCATCTCAGCCCGCTGAACCTCCAGGCGCCCGTACCTGGTCTTGCACTCCCACAAGTCTTCCCTCTGCTTGGAAAGCCTATGCTCCTAGTCCTCAGTGAGGTGCTTCTACTGAGCCTCCTTCTCGGCCAGATCCAATTTGAACAGATCTGTTTCGCCAACTCTTTCTCGTGGTGGCTCCTTAGCTCCAACAACTGCTTCCTTTTGGGGCCCTAAGGAGCCTGGACGGAGAGGTGAGGAGTTGGCCACGCCCACCCAGCCACATGACCACCTAGCCACGCCCACCCAGCCGGTCATTAGGCAAGTCATATTAGTGGTCCGCGGGATTTAAAATTATGAACTTAGTGGTCCCTGAGGTCCGAAAGGTTGGTGACCCCTGATCTATACCATTTCAGACGGATGGTTGTCCAATCTCTTCTTTAAAAAAAACTCCAGTGTTGGTGCATTCACAACTTCTGGATTCAAGCCTTTCCACTTGCTTGCTGGTCCTCCCTGTTAGGAAATTTCTCCTTAGTTCTAGGTTGCTTCCAGAGGTGGGTGTCGCACACTGTAGCTACTGGTTTGCCCAGCACCAGAAATGTGGTGTGCGTGTGACATCAAACAACACGGCAATTCGCACGCACACCGTCCGTGCATGCCTGCGGCATCAAAGACATAGCGCTATAGGACGGGATTCCACCTGAGCGAGCGGGTGGCCACCCACAGGTCGCCACTACCGATTCACCCAGTCTGAATCAAGTGAATTCCAGCCAGTCCGAACCAGCTGAATCCCAGCCAGTCCGAACTGGCTGAATCCCAGCCAGTCCGAACCGGCTGAATCCTACTTCTGGTTGCTTCTCTCCTTGATTAGTTTTGAATTAAATGAAAAGTACATGGGGGAAAAAAAAAAAGAAACCAGGGTTACAGATCTGCAAAGCTGTGTGGATATCTTTTTTTCTGCTGAGGGCGTCGAAAATCAGGATTAAATTCCTCCCTTGGGCCCTGATTTGTACACATTCAAGATCCTTACATTGGGGCATTTTTACATATTCATTATTTGTTTGCACCTTAAGTCACAGGTTGGTGTTGCTTTGCAAGCTTTCATTTTTGCTGAGCCGAAAGATTCCCAGTGATTGCTATGACCTTAATAAAGGGCCTTTCACATCTACACCTCTTTAATTGCTCTTAGTTGTGTACTTTTAATAACAACTGGTCCTGAAGCTGCCTCTGGGTCGACATCTGGAAGGAAGGAAGGAAAGAAAGAAAGAAAGAAAGAAGGAAGGCACGAAAGAAGGAAGGAAGGAAGGAAGGAAGGAAGGAAGGAAGGAAGGAAGGAAGGAAGGAAGGAAGGAAGGAAGGATCGTGGCAGGTTTCAATAAAGGAGAAGATTTGTAGCTCAGGGTTGAAATGATGCTTGGTGCTCTCTGAGCTCGCTCCTTTCCTTGCAGACATTTCATTACCCAATTAGGTAACATCATCAATGCTAAGAGGGGGTGGGGGGATTTTTGTGGAAGGAAGGAAGGAAGGAAAGAAAGAAAGAAGGAAGGAAGGCAGGAAAGAAGGAAGGAAGGAAGGAAGGAAGGAAGGAAGGAAGGAAGGAAGGAAGGAAGGAAGGATCGTGGCAGGTTTCAATAAAGGAGAAGCTTTCTAGCTCAGGGTTGAAATGATGCTTGGTGCTCTCTGAGCTCGCTTCTTTCCTTGCAGACATTTCATTACCCAATTAGGTAACATCATCAATGCTAAGAGGGGGTGGGGGGATTTTTGTGGCTAGGATGTCAATGTGCTCGGAGACTGATATGGCCACTGTCTACGTCACTGTGCAAATATCCATTTAAAAATAAGGAAAACTATTGCTAGAACATAGGAAAGTTCAGAGAGGAATAATACCCCTCAAAAATAATACCAAAAAAACAAAAAATGAAGTCCTCACATAATGACCATAATAACTGGCCACAATTAGTGACCAATTGGTCACAAGTCACAGGTCACTAAGCTCGACGTCCTATGATCACCACAGACTCAAGGCATCACTTCTTCGGCAGTCGTTAAGTAAATCCCCAAGGAAAACATCCGGTTACTTCCGGTGGCTTAAATGAGCATTGGATACGCTTGCTGCCTTCATAAAGGTGGGATATATATATATATATATATATATATATATATATATATATATAACTTTTTTTTTTAAAAAAGAGTTTGTTCTGGAACATAAAGAAGTAGATAATGCCCTTATGATTTTTCACGCCGACTGTAAGTCAGTTGCTTGATAAAACTTCCGCGATGCCTTTGTGTGCCAAATTCTGATTGGACACTTTGCTCCTAAAATTCACTTTTTCATCAGAGGGAGGTCTAAGCTGTCTCAGGTAAGCTATTTTTCCATTGCTGGAAGAGGTGAGTACGTACAGAAAATATTTCAGGTAGTCCTCAACTTACAACAGCTCGTTTAGTGACCTTTCAAAGTTGCAAGGGCACTGAAAAGAGTGATTGAGGAGCATTTTTTCACACTTAACGACCATGGCAGCCTGCCCCATGGTCGCGTGATCAAAATTCAGCTGCTTGGCAGTTGATTCAAATTTATGACGCTTGTAGCGTCCTCGGGGTCACATGTTCCACTTTTATGACCTTCTGACAAGCAAAGTCCAGGAGGAAGCTGGATTCACTTAACAACGGTCTTATTGACATAAGAACCGCAGGGATTCACTTAACAACTCTGGCAAGCAAGGTCATAAAATGGGACAAAATTCACGGAACAACTGTCTCGCTTAGCGACTGAAAGGTTGGGCTCGATTGTGGTCGTATGTCGAAGGCTGTACTTTCGAGGTCTGCTTTCGAGAATCCCCGTATGATACGGGGTCCTACAGTTAGTGAGATGCTCCATTTATTTCAGTTTATTTTATTTTTTTTTCGTTTGTTACCCTGTGACCCGCAGAAGGAAGGGATTCATTGCATACAATCCTTGTTTGGGCTCTATGGGTCTGCTGGAGGGCAAAACACTAATTCAGGGGTGTCAAACTCGATTTCATGGAGGGCCACATCAGGGTTGTGTTTGATCTCGTGGGGGGGGCATGGACGGCGGGGTGGCCAATTCCGCCAGCCATGCCCCTGTTTTCAGCCACGACAGCCTCCTGCAGCCCTCTGCCAGTGAAAACGGAGCTCAGGGGCATTACACATGGCCTCCCCGAGCTCTGTATTTGCTGGCAGAGGGCTGCAGGAGGCCCTCACAGCCAAAAATGGAGTCCGGGAGGGCCACGCACGGCCTCCCCAAGCTCCATATTTACTGACATATGGCTGCAGGAGACCGTCATGGTGAAAAACAGAGTCCGGGCAGGCCGTGCAAGGCCTCCCCGAGCTCCATTTTTGTTGGCAGAGGGCTGCAGGAGGCCCTCACGGCCAAAAATGGAGTCCGGGAGGGCCACGCATGGCCTCCCCAAGCTCCATATTTACTGACATATGGCTGCAGGAGACCGTCATGGTGAAAAACAGAGTCCGGGCAGGCCGTGCAAGGCCTCCCTGAGCTCCATTTTTGTTGGCAGAGGGCTGCAGGAGGCCCTCACGGCCAAAAACAGAGTCCGGGAGGCCACGCACGGCCTCCCCGAGCTCTGTTATTGTTGGCAAAGGGCTGCAGGAAGCCATCATGGTTGAAAATGGAGTCCAGGCGGGCCTCGCAAGGCCCTCCTGAGCTCCGTTTTTGTTAGCAAAGGCACCGCAGGCAGGTTCTTCACCGTTTCCAGGGCGGCCCCACGGGTCAGATCTAAGCACCTCGCCTGATGCCTTACTCTCTAGCGTTGAGTTTGATACACCTGCACTAATTGTTGGGTGATGTTTTCAGTATTTTGAGGTCAGCAGGTGTGAAATAATGGCTGTAGGAGAGACTTGAGGACTGGATCTTGCCGGTAAAAGTGATGAGCTACCAATCTAATGGGCTGCTGGTGCAGAAGTAATTTTCCATTGTGTGTGCAGGAAGTCCTTGACTTATAAACCGTTCGTTTAATGTCTATGGAGATTCTGACTCATCCAGGTCATGGCTGTCCCAAAGGTGCTTTTTCCAAAACGCACCCAAAACCGGACTTTGTTTTTCTTTGAAGACGTTTCGCTTCTCATCCAAGAAGCTTCTTCACTTCTGAAGAAGAACTGAAGAAATTCGTCAGAAGTCAGAAGTCAGCTGTCTTGTTTAACAGTGGAACTTTTGGGCTCCATTGCTGTCGTACGTCAAGGACCACCTGTTGTAAGTAACTTACAACAGCTCATTTAGTGACCGTTCAAAGTTACGACAGCACTGCAGAGAGGGACTTATGACCGTTTTTCAAACTTACAAACCTTTGCAGCATTCCTTATGTTCATGCGATCAAAATCCGGACGCATGGCAACGGATTCACACTTAACGACCGTTTGCTGTGTCCCAAGGGTCACGTGATCCCCTTTTGCAGCCTTCTGACACGCAAAGCCCACGGGGGACAGATCTCACTTAATAACTAAGTAACTCATTTAATGACGGTGGCGATTCGGTTAACAAATGTGACGCGGAAAGTCGTAAAAATGGGGCCAAAAAACTTCATTTAACCAACGCCTCCCTGAGCGATGGAAATGGGCTCAATTGTAGTTGTACGTTCGGGGATTGCCTTGTACCTGTGTGCGGTTCTCACCTGCCTGGAAGAAAGTTAAGAGAGCCAGCAACTGTCCGTAGTAATCCACTTTAGGATAATAGAATACAGGCAGGCTGAGCGAAGTGGCAAGTTAAGTATGGGAGCAGTTTGACTAACTTAGCGTGTTTACATTTTTAGCTGGAGGGGTGGGGTGGGGAGGTGGAGGTGATGTCCTTGCAGAACTCCTAACTTCCTTCACGTGACTTGGCACCCGAGGAAACCAGATAATCCAATTCATAAAAGAGAACCTGAATGATTCAGAACACACCGACCAGTTTTACACGAATCGCTTTTGCCTGGGAGAAGGTTTCCGTTTATCCTTATCGCTTCCTGCCTCACATCTTCAGCAGATGTTCTTACTTTTTCTTTTCCTCTTTAACCAGGTTGGCTTTCTGTCACCCAATGTAATCCTTGCCCAGAGAATTAAGTTCTCCTGTTTCGGATAGGATAGGAGGGGAGGGGAGGGGAGGGGAGGGGAGGGGAGGGGAGGGAAGGGAAGGGAAGGGAAGAGAAGAGAAGAGAAGAGAAGAGAAGAGAAGAGAAGAGAAGAGAAGAGAAGAGAAGAGAAATAAATGGAATGGCATAGGATAGGATAGGATAGGAGAGAAGAGAAGAGAAGAGAAGAGAAGAGAAGAGAAGAGAAGAGAAGAGAAGAGAAGAGAAGAGAAATAAATGGAATGGGAGAGGAGGGGAGGGGAAGAGAAGAGAAGAGAAGAGAAGAGAAGAGAAGAGAAGAGAAATAAATGGAATGGCATAGGATAGGATAGGATAGGAGAGGAGAGGAGAGGAGAGAAGAGAAGAGAAGAGAAGAGAAGAGAAGAGAAGAGAAGAGAAGAGAAGAGAAATAAATGGAATGGGAGAGGAGGGGAGGGGAAGAGAAGAGAAGAGAAGAGGAGAGGAGAGGAGAAATAAATGGAATGGGATAGGAGAGGAGGAGAGAAGAGAAGAGAAGAGAAATAAATGCAATGGGAGAGGAGAGGAGAGAAGAGAAGAGAAATAAATGGAATGGGATAGGAGAGGAGAGGAGAGGAGAGGAGGAGAGAAGAGAAGAGAAGAGAAGAGAAGAGAAGAGAAGAGAAGAGAAGAGAAGAGAAGAGAAATAAATGCAATGGGAGAGGAGAGGAGGGGAAGGGAAGAGAAGAGAAGAGAAATAAATGGAATGGGAGAGGAGAGGAGAGGAGAGGAGAGAAGAGAAGAGAATATAGAAAATTTTCTATAAAAACAGTAAAGGACTGGCCCGCGATGCCTCTGCCACCGAAAACGGAGCTCTGGAGGGCCGCACGCAGCCTTCCTATGCTCTGTTTTTGCTGGCAGAGAGCTGCAGGACATTGAGCTGGCCACACCCACCCCGCCACGCCCACCCTGGTCATACCCACTCACCCTACCCCCGAGATCAAACACAACCCTGATGCGGCCCTTAATGAAATCTAGTTTGACAGCCCTGGACTTGCCAAACCCAAATCCTGCAACCATTTTTCCTCTGGTTTAGTCTCCAGGCCTTGGATCATCTTCTCTCAACTTTTTTCCAAAGTCTCAACATCTTTTTTTTTTTTTTGTAGTATGGTGACCAAAATTGGTTGCAGTATTCCAGGTGTGGCCTTACTAGGGTTTTATAAAACGGCACTAATACTTCAGGTGATCTTGATTCTATGGTCTATATCAGGGGTCGGCAATCTTAAACACTCAAAAGAGCCATTTGGACCTGTTTCACCACAGAAAAGAAAACACCGGGAGTCACAAAAACCCTTCCCGTGCCTGACTATTTCCTGAGCGGCCAAAAAACTAGCCTATGTAGTTGAATTAAATGTTCTGTTTTCTTCTTTTCTTGGATTTATCCATGGTTGGTCTACCGGGGTTGAAAAGCTCAATAAATCGCGTGCCGGTGGGTGTCATACATTGGCGGTTGTGACACATATTTTGCGCGACAGGGAGCCACAGCAGAGGGGTGAAAGAGCCACATGCGGCTCCAGAGCTGCGGGTTGCTGACTCCTGATATAGATCTTCTGATTATCACCAGCACACGGGCGGATCTAAAAAAAGACTATTTATGACCAAGAATGACAAAACATTACTTTGTACTTGCTATTTGTTCAATTTCCTCTTGGGTAATAGATATATATATTTTTCCTCCTCCGATACAACTGCCTGTTTCTGAGTTCTTTTGTGAAGCATGAAATGCAAATTCTGTTAACCATGCAAAGAACCCAGTCCCAATAAAATCTATCTCATTTCCCGGTTTAGCATCCCAGCATAAGGCAGTTCCAGGATGGTACTCACCATAAATGTCCATAAGAGCCAATGGCTTTTGTAGAGTCTAAGCAGAGAGACTTATATAGATTGTAGATTTATAGCTAGATATAAATAGAGAGAAACAGAGATAGAAGTGATATTCAGCTGATTCGGGTCAGTTCTCCTGTGGAAATTGGTAGCTCTGTGCTAAGGGTCTGTAACCTTAAATACTCAAAGAGCCATTTGGACCCGTTTCCCATAGAAAAGAAAGCACCGGGAGCCACAAAACCTGGATGGGCGTGGCCAACTCAATGTCACTCACTTCCACCAGTCACATGACCCCCTGCAGCCACGCCTACCCAGCCGGTCATTAGGGCAGAGAACCAGTTGTTAAAAAACACAGGGAACCATAAAATCCTTTTGACACATCTCTCTCTCCCCTTCCTCTCTCCCTCCCTCTCTTCCCCCCTCTCCCTCTCTCTCTGTATCTCTCTCTGTCTCTCTTTCCCCCTCTCTCTGTATCTCTCTATGTCTCTCTCTCTCCCCCTCTCTCTGTATCTCTCTCTGTCTCTCTCTTCCCCCCCTCTCTCTGTGTCTCTCTCTTTCTCCCTCTCTCTGTATCTCTCTCTGTCTCTTTCTTTCCCCCACTCTCTGTATGTCTCTATGTCTCTCTTTCTCTCTCCCCCTCTGTATCTCTCTCTGTCTCTCTCTCCCCCTCTCTCTGTATCTCTCTCTATCTCTCTCTTTCCCCCTATCTCTGTATGTCTCTATGTCTCTCTCTCCCCCTCTCTCTGTATCTCTCTCTTTCCCCCTCTCTCTGTATCTCTCTGTCTCTTTCCCTCTCTCTCTGTATCTCTCTGTATCTCTCTGTCTCTCTCTCTCTCTCCCCCCCTCTCTCTGTATCTCTCTCTGTCTCTTTCCCCCCTCTCTCTGTATCTCTCTCTGTCTCTCCCTTTCCCCTCTCTCTGTATCTCTCTATGTCTCTCTCTCCCCCTCTCTCTGTATCTCTCTCTGTCTCTCTCTTTCCCCCTATCTCTGTATGTCTCTATGTCTCTCTCCCCCTCTCTCTGTATCTCTCTATGTCTCTCTCTTTCCCCCTCTCTCTGTATCTCTCTCTGTCTCTCTCTTTCCTCCCCTCTCTCTATCTCTCTCTGTCTCTCTCTTTCCTCCTCTCTCTGTATCTCTCTGTCTCTCTCTTTCCCCCACTCTCTGTATGTCTCTATGTCTCTCTCTCTCTCCCCCTCTGTATCTCTCTCTGTCTCTCTCTTTCCTCCTCTCTCTGTATCTCTGTCTCTCTCTTTCCCCCTCTCTCTGTATCTCTCTCTTTCCCCCTCTCTCTGTATCTCTCTGTCTCTCTCTTTCTCCCCCTCTCTATGTATCTCTCTCTGTCTCTCTTTCCCCCCCTCTCTCTGTATCTCTCTCTGTCTCTCCCTTTCCCCCTCTCTCTGTATCTCTCTATGTCTCTCTTTCCCCCTCTCTCTGTATTTCTCTGTGTCTCTCTCTTTCCCCCTCTCTCTGTATGTCTCTATGTCTCTCTCTCTCCCCCTCTCTCTGTATCTCTCTCTGTCTCTCTCTTCCCCCCCTCTCTGTATCTCTCTCTGTCTCTCTCTTTCCCCCTCTCTCTGTATCTCTCTCTGTCTCTCTCTTTCCCTCTCTCTGTATCTCTCTCTGTCTCTCTCTTTCCTCCTCTCTCTGTATCTCTCTCTGTCTCTCTCTCTCCCTCTCTCTGTATCTCTCTGTCTCTGCCCTGGCCATTTCTCCATCTCCCGCCGTCACCCTTACCTTCTCAGGCCAGGCGACGAGTGACTGGGAGGGGAGGGCAAGGGGCGGGGTCAACCAGTGGTGGGATTACCTGACAGGGAGCCACAGCAGAGGCCTAAAGAGCCACATGCGGCTCTGGAGCTGCAGGTTGCTGACTCCTGCTCTGTGTCAACCTATTTGGGCACGTTTTTGAGGCCGGGTGCATGCGTGGAAGACACACACGCCAGCAAAGCGCATGCATGGAAGGCTGGACGCATGTGTGGATAGAGGAAGGCCGGGCGCATGTGCGCACTCACATTTGTGAACCGGTAGGGAAAGTAAGTGAATAACAACCCTGGAGATAGATATCGATGATGTAGATAATAGATATAATAATACTGAGGCTAAATCATAGAATCTAAGCAGAGAGTTTGGATATGGACATATAAATATTAGATAATAGAGAGTGAATCGCAAAGACTAAGCATAGAGACTTGATATAGGTTATAGATATATAAATATATAGATAAATATAAATAATATCAGCTGCCCCCAGAGATAAGGAGAATCCAAGACCTCCGTGCCTTCCGCCACGCCCTTAAAACTTTCCTTTTCCAAAAAGCCGAGCTGGCCTAACAAATCCTTTTAAATGATTTTAAATTCGTATGTCTTTTAAATTTTGGGCCAAACTGAGATATTTCCTTTTAATCTGTTTTTAATGTTTGTATTTTTTATCTGGCTGTACACCGCCCTGAGTTCCCAGGAAGAAGGGCGGTATATAAATTGGAAGTAAAATAAAAAAATAAAAATAAATATAGTTATAATAAAACAAAGGGTAAATCACAGTCAAAATAGAGACTTTATATAGCTTTAATAAAAGCTTTAATATAGCTTTAATAATAGATATATAGATGTAGATATAAATATAGATAATATAGATATAATAATAAAGAGGGTAAATCTTAGAATCTAGGCAGAGAGATTGGATATGGACATATAAATATTAAATAATACAGAGTATAAGCCAGGAGTCAGCAACCCGCAGCTCTGGAGACGCATGTGGCTCTTTCATCCCCCTGCTGAAGCTCCTTGTCGCCGGTCGGCTCCACAATTGATAGGGCTTTCGGTTAGAACAGGTAGAGGAAAAAGGACGCCGTGCTAGGAGGAAACTCTATGGTGTGGGGGGGAACTAGACCTCCAGTCAGCATAGGAAAAAGGATGCTGTACTAGGAGGAGACTCTATGGTGGGGGAACCAGACTTCCGATCGGCTCCAGAATTGAATGGGGGACTTCCGGTTAGGACCTTTGTGGCTCTTTGAGTGTTTAAGGTTGCTGAACCCTGATCTAAGCATAGAGAGTTGATATACGTTATATAGATATATAGTTAGAGATATAATAAAACAGAGGGTAAGTCACAGTCTAAGCAGAGAGAATTGATACACCTTATAGATCAGAAGTGGTATTCAGCCGGTTCGTACCAGTTCGGGTGAACCGGTAGTGGAAATCGCGGGTGGACCTGCCCACCTGCCCCGACTCTATGTTGTCCTATTTAGGCACATTTTTGAGACCGGACACATGCGCGGAAGGTGCGCAAGCAAGCAAAGCGCATGTGCGGAAGACCGGAGTCATGCACTGAAGGCACGCAAAGTGATTGTACGTGCCTGCAGCGAACCGGTGGTAAGAATATTGGAAACCCACCGCTGTTATAGATATATAGTTAGATATAGATGTAGATATAGAGATATAGATGATATAGATATAATAATACAGAAGGTAAATTGTAGAGTCTAAGCAGAGAGATAGGATATGGACCAATGGTGGGTGGCTCCCGGTTCGGTCCGGTTCGGCCGAGCCAGTAGTGGTGTGATGTGACGTCAGCGAACCGCTTCTCTATGACTGTGAGCTGGGCCCTCCCGCCCGCCCCCCGCGTTATACCTACCTTTATTTGTCATTTTTAAGCCCAGCTGATAGAGGTGGCAGAGTGGATTGCTGCGCCTCAGCTGGGCAGAAATCTAATGCGCTTGCGCAGAGCGCAAGTTCGGCGCATATGCGAGCGAAGTGAGCACACACGGCGATCGTGTGCAAAACGCGTGCACGAAGAGAACCGGTGGGAACCCCGGTGGAAACCCACCACTGATATGGATGCATAAATATTAGATAATACAGAGAGTAAGTCACCGCATCCAAGAATAGAGACTTGATATTGGTTATAGATATATAGATATAAATAGATAGATAGAAATGAGCTAAACTCACTTAACAAATGTTTCACTTCGCCACATAAATTTTGGGGCTCAATGGTGGTCCTAACTCGAGGACTACCTGCCACATGTTTATTGGACCCGTGTCCCTCCTGGTTGGTACTGGCCTCCCGGGAGGTTACACGAGGCTGGCTCCAGGGGATTATAAGTGCTTCTCTGAGTGAGGGTGCCTTTCCTGCCACCTTGAAAGAGGCGGTAGTGAGGCCCCTCCTCAAGAAGCCTTCCCTGAACCCGGCTGAATTAGCCAACTATCGTCCAGTCTCCAACCTCCGTTTTGTGGCGAAGGTTGTTGAGAGCTTGGTGGCACGACAACTTCCCCAGCACCTGGATGAAGCTATCTATCTGGACCCGTACCAGTCGGGCTTCAGGCAGGGGTACAGCACAGAAACGGCATTGGTCGCGTTGGTGGATGATCTCTGGAGGGCTCGGGACAGGGGTTGCTCCTCTGTCCTAGTCCTATTAGACCTCTCAGCGGCTTTTGATACCATCGACCATGGTATCATGCTGCGGCGGTTGAGGGGGTTAGGAATAGGGGGACCGTTCTGCGGTGGTTCTCCTCCTTCCTCTCCAACCGCTCGCAGTTTGTGTTGGCAGGGGGACAGAGGTCGACCTCGAGGCATCTCGCATGGGGAGTGCTGCAAGGGTCGGTCCTCTCGCCTCTCCTGTTCAACATTTATGTGAAGCCACTGGGTGAGATCATCCGTGGTTTTGGGGTGAAGTGTCATCTGTACGCTGACGATACTCAGCTGTACATCTCCACCCCAGACCACCCCAACTATGCCCTTGATGTGATGTCCCGCTGGCTGGAGGCCGTGCGGGCCTGGATGGGGAGGAACAGGCTCAGACTCAACCCCTCCAAGACCGAGTGGCTGTGGCTTCCGGCACCCCGATATAGTCAGCAGGTGCCATCGCTGACTATTGGGGGTGAATCTTTGCCCCCCACAGAGAGGGCTCGCAATCTGGGTGTCCTCCTGGACGCACGGCTGTCTTTAGAAGAGCACATGACGGCCGTGGCCAGGGGGGCCTTTTATCAGGTTTGCCTGATTCGCCAGTTGCAGCCCTTTCTGGATTGGGACACCTTGCGCACGGTCACTCATGCCCTTGTCACCTCCCGGCTGGACTATTGTAATGCTCTCTACATGGGGCTCCCCTTGAAGAGCACTCGGAGGCTCCAACTGGTCCAGAATGTGGCCGCGCGGGTGGTTATGGGTGCAACTCGTTGCGCCCACGTGACACCCCTCCTGCGCGAGCTGCACTGGCTCCCAGTGGTCTTCCGGGTGCAATTCAAGGTGTTGGTTACCACCTTTAAAGCGTTCCATGGCATAGGACCTGGGTACCTTCGAGACCGACTTCTGCCACCAATAGCCTCCCACCGACCAGTCTGCTCCCACAGAGAGGGTCTCCTCAGGGTGCCATCGGCCAAGTTATGTCGGCTGGCGACACCCAGGGGGAGGGCCTTCTCTGTGGGAGCCCCAGCCCTGTGGAATGAACTGCCCCCGGAAATACGTAAGATCTCCGACCTCCGGGTGTTTCGCTGCGCTCTGAAGACCCTGTTGTTCCGCCAGGCCGGGCTATTAACATAACGATTTTAAATTGGGGTATTTTAAATTTCTGGGATTTTAATTGGAGCCTAATTATTTAATGATTTTAAATTTTAATTTTTGTTTTGTTTCTGTGTTTTTAAATAGGCTGTACACCGCCCTGAGTCCTTCGAGAGAAGGGCGGTATAGAAATAAAATTATTATTATTATTATTATTATTATTATTATTATTATTATTATTATTATTATTATTATTATTATTATTATTATTATTATTATTATTATTATTATGCCACCAAGCCATCCTCGATTCTTTTGTATTCTGTCCCGTTCCAAATCGTATTTCCAAAACAAGACGGGGGAAAAAATGGGAGAGCTCTTTTTTAACTCCGCGACTCGACTTCCCGTTTGGCCAGTTCTTGAGGTGATTGACCGGTGATTGAAGGCGGTAAGAGCAAAAACATGTTGACAAAACGAATCAAAGCAGCCCAGGGAGTGTGTCCCCAGTTGCAGGCTAGAGGTGAAAACCGCAACTTTTCTGACATCAGCCCACCTCAAAAAACGAGTTGGACAGGTAAGCAGCCACAGAGGTGATCTGCCTTTCAACTGGCTCGGAGCTGCATATTCCAGTCATATCTACGGGAGGGGGTGCAGGTTTCCACCAAGATAAACAGTCATCGTATTCCAGATAAACTACATGCCATACATTACGTCCCGAAGCAGCATAATTTAAGACAGATTGCTAGCAGGAAGGGTTGTTGTTTTTTTAAAAAAAAATAAATTTATTTTTATATTTTTTTCTTTAACATCCACAAGTATTTTGTGGACAGTGTATTTATTATCTGGGTCAATATATTTTGCATACCATTCTGTTTTGTTTTGTTTTTTTAAGTTTTTTATTTTTATTTCTCCTAAACAAATTGACATGTACTGTCATTTCCATCATTTTTCATTCATCTTTTCTTTTAACTTTCATTTTTCATTTTTACCTTTTTCCGGACTGTTCTTTTACCCTTTATCTTTAATCCAACCTTTCTTCTCCTCCTCCCCTTCTCTTCCTTCCTCTGCAGACCGTTGCAGCTTCCCAGGGTCATGCGATCCCCTCTGACAAGCAAAGACAATGAGGAAGCCAGATTCGCTTAACAGCCATGTTCAGTGATGGGATTCAAGTAATTTAACAACCGGTTCTCTGCCCTAATGATTTCTTCCAACAACCAGTTTGCCAAACTGCTCAGAAAGTTAACAACCGGTTCTCCCGAAGTGGTGCGAACCGGCCAAATCCCACCACTGGCCATATTGCTAACTGAACGATTGAAGTCATTCCCTGAACAGTGGCCAGACGGATTCGTAAAAACGTGTTTCACTTAGTGACTGAAATGTTGCGCTCAATTGGGGTCGTAGGTCGAGAAGTACCTATATTTTTATTAGTATTATTTTTGAACTGAATTGACCGAAACTGATGGACATGAATAACAGAAATATCTGGAGAGCCCAAGATTGTCTCATCTCTAGGAGCAGGTTTCAGATAAGATCAGTGGGTCAAAATGTGAACTTCGGGCAAAACTATTGAAGGAAGCAACTCTAGAAATATGCTGGCTGAAAATAGTTCAAATACTTCTGTGGAGGTTGTATTTCTTCTGGTTTTATCAGGAAATCGCAAAAGAATATTGTCATCCAAGAATTCCTTGAACAATAAATGCTGGGGGCGTAGGCTATTCATTCTGCCTTTCAAAGGAAAACACTGGTCTTTTTATCTTATATCTTCAGTAGATTGATGTACAGATTCTACAGAGTAACAGAGTTGGAAGGGACCTTGTAGGTCATCTAGTCCAACCCCCCACCCCCACCCAAGCAGGAGACCCCACGCCATTTCTGAAAGATGGCAGTCCAGCCTCCTCTTGAAAGCTTCCAGGGATGAAGCTCCCACAACTTCCAAAGGCAACTTCTGTTCCATTGGTTGATTGCTCTCACTGTCAGAACATTTCTCCTTATTTCCAGAGATTTCCAGAACAATCTCTCCTTGTTCAGTTTAGTTAGTTAGATGGATGGATGGATGGAGAGAGAGAGGGAGAGAGAGAGAGAGAGAGACCAGGAGGGAGGGACAGAGAGGGAGAGGAGAAGATAGATAGATGATAGATAGATAGATAGATAGATAGATAGATAGATAGATAGATAGATAGACCAGGAGGGAAGAACAGAGAGAGAAAGAGAGAGAGAAGAGGAGATAGATAGATGGATGGAGAGAGAGAGAGAGACCAGGAGGGAGGAACAGAGAGAGAAAGAGAGAGAGAGAGGAGGAGATAGATAGATGGATGGATGGATGGATGGATGGATGGATGGAGAGAGAGAGACCAGGAGGGAGGGACAGAGAGAGAGAGAGGAGAAGATAGATAGATGATAGATAGATAGATAGATAGATAGATAGATAGATAGATAGATAGATAGATAAAGAGAGACCAGGAGGGAGGGACAAAGAGAGAAAGAGAGAGAGAGAGAGAGGAGATGGATGGATGGATGGATGGATGGATGGATGGATGGATGGAGAGAGAGACAGAGAGAGACCAGGAGGGAGGGACAGAGAGAGAGAGAGAGGATAGATAGATGGATGGATGGATGGTAGGTAGGCAGATAGATAGATAGATAGATAAATAGATAGATTTTTTTATTGGCCAAGTGTGATTGGACACACAAGGAATTTGTCTTGGTGCATATGCTCTCAGTGTACATAAAAGAAAAGATACGTTCCTCAAGAATCATAAGGTTTCCATCCATTATTCCTTGTCTGGCCTATTGGTGCTTTGGAGAATAGCTTGACCCCCTCCTCTCTGTGGAAGCCCCTCAAATATTGGAAGACTGCTCTCATGTCTCCCCTGGTCCTTCACTTCCCTAGACTAGCCATGCCCAGTTCCTGCAACCGTTCATCGTATGTTTTAGCCTCCAGTCCCCTCATCATTTTTATTGCTCTTCTCTGCACTCTTTCTGGAGTCTCAACATCTTTTTTATAGTGTGGTGACCAAAAATGGATGCAGGATTCTATGTGCGGCCTTACTAGGGCTTTATAGAGTGGTATTAGGACCCCCCTTGATCTTGATTTGTCTCCTAACCAGCTTTCATAACTTTCATTTCAGATGCCCGTGAGGTTAAAATCATGGTCCTGGAACTCCCTGTGATTTGTTGGTAAGTAAGGCTAATGGAAAATATTTCCATGACTCCTTCTGTCTCAAGAACATCTTGTAACTTATAACTTATAAACAATATGCTAAAATTGCCTTTTTTCCATCCTTTATAAATGCACGTAGTCCTGAGGTAAAATCCAAATATTTTTACTACCGGTTCTGCGGCCGTGGCTTGGTGGGTATGGCGTGGCCTGGTGGGTATGACTTGGTGGGCGTGGCAGGGGAAAGATACTGCAAAATCTCCATTCCCACCCCACTCTGGGACCAGCCAGAGGTGGTATTTGCCGGTTCTTGAAACTACTCAAAATTTCCGCTACCGGTTCTCCGAACTGCTCAAAATTTCCGCTACCGGTTCGCCAGAACCTGTTGGAACCTGCTGGATTTCACCCCTGATGTAGCCCTTGATTTACGACCACAATTGCGCTCAAAATTTCTGTTGCTAAGTGTAGACATTTGTCCGGTGACTTTTGCCCCGTTGTACGATCTTCCTTGCGTGATCGTGGGGATGCTTCAAAGGTCGTAAGTGTGAAAAATGGTCGTAAGTCACTTTTTTTAATGCCGTTCAAACTTTACCTGTGGTGGTTATTTTCCAATGTGTGTGTATGTGTGAAAGAGAGGGGAGGGGGGAAGAGAGAAGGAAGGAAGGAAGGAGGAAGAGAAAGGGAAAATGTGGGAGGGAGAAAGAGAAGGAGAGACAGAGGGAAAGAGAAGGAGGGAGGGAAGGAGAGAGAGATACGGAGGGAGGAAGGAAGACAAAGCGGGGGGGGAAAGAGAGACAGAAAGACAGAGAGATCAAACTCTAACATCAACTTCTGGTAAAGGAGAATATTTGTAGCTCAGGATTAACATGAGGCGTCCTTCGTGCTCTCTGAGCTTGGTTCTTTTCTTACAGAAGTTTCTCTACACTAATTAGTCAGGACTAGCACTAACACAGGGGACATGGTGGCTCAGTGGCTAAGAGGCTGAGCTTGTTGATCAAAAGGTCGGCAGTTCAGCGGTTCGAATCCCTCATGCCGCCTAACGGGGTGAGCTCCCGTGACTTGTCCCAGCTTCTGCCAACCTAGCAGTTCGAAAGCACGTAAAAAAATGCAAGTAGAAAAATAGGGACCCCCTTTGGTGGGAAGGGAACAACCTTCCGTGCGTCTTTGGTGTTGAGTCATGCCGGCCACATGACCACGGAGACGTCTTCGGACAGCGCTGGCTCTTCGGCTTTGAAAGGGAGATGAGCACCGCCCCCTAGAGTCGGGAACGACTAGCACATACATGCGAGGGAAACTTTTACCTTTAGCACTGAGCATGTTACCTAGTTTGGTTAATGAAACGCCTGCAAGCAACAGGTATAGGCAGTACAAGGCAGCGAGCCATGTGCAGATCTGTACTTTGGGGAAACAAAACAGCCACTTCATAAACTTCCTCATCCTCCAGACCCATTCCCTTTTAGCACTGATGATGTTACTTAGTTGGGTCATAAAACGTCTGCAAGAAAAGCACCAAGCTCAGGGAGCACCAAGGACCTCCCAGTCTTCTTCTTCCTCCTCCTCCCTTCTAGCACTGATGACGTTTTACGAATTTTCTTGCCACAGTTGTTAAGTGGATCGTGGCAGGTGTTCAGTTAATAACGTGGTCGTTAAATGAATCTGGCGTCCCCATGGACTTTGCTTCTCAGAAGGTCACAAAAGGGGATCCCATGACTCCGGGGCACCTGCCTCTGTCATAAGTATGAGTCAGTTGCCAACTGTCTTGAGTTTGGATCCCGTGACCACGGGGAGGCTGCCACGGTCCTAAGTGTGAGGAAAAAATGGTGATAAGTCACTTTTTTTCTCCCCCTGTGGTGTTGTAACTTTTGAGCGGTTGCTAAATAAAATGGTTGTAAGTCAAGGACTAGCCGCCTTTTAACTTTTTTTTGTTTTTTTTAATTCTGCTGGGTTAAGGGAAGCCATTTTCGCTGAGCGTTTCTTCTATCTGGTCTTTTCTGTCCTCTCTGATTTCTGATCGGTTACGTGGCTTAGATTTTTCACAGCATTTGGGACCCAGAAGCCACAGCTCTTGAAAGAGTGGATGGATCTTCTCAATTTCTCCGCTGTAGCATAACTTCTCAATGTTTGCAATGTCTCCTGTCTGGAGACATTGGTTCTCTGCTCCTGTCACACTCCTCGATAGAGCTTTGCAGGTCATTTCAACTCCCATTTGACAGGGAAACAAGCCGCTAGTTAATATTTAACGAAGGAAATACTTTCTGTTTCTACTACTATCCTGTTTGGTAGAGGAGGAAAATGACTTCTCTGTTTATCTACTGGTTTAACCTTGCTATGTCTTCGATAGGAAAGAATGAGAGAATGAGAGAGAGAGAGACATAAGGAAAGAAGGGAGGGAGCAAAAGAGAGAGAGAAAGAAAGAAAGAAAGAAAGGGAAGGAAGGAGAAAGAAAGAAAGAAAAGAAAGAAAAAGAAAGAAAGAAAGAGAAAGAAAGAAAGAAAGAAAGAAAGAAAGAAAGAAAAGGGGAAAGGAGGGAGGATAGGAAAGAGAGGAAGGAACAAAGAAAGGAAGGAAGGAAAGAAAGAGAGAGAAACAGGAAAGGAAAGGGGGAAGGAAGGAAGGAGAAGGAAGGAAAGAAAGAAAGGGGAAGGGAGGGAGGAAAGGAGAGAGAGGAAGGAACAAATGAAAGAAGGAAAGAGAAAGAGAGAGAGAAACAGGAAAGGAAAGGAGGAAGGAAGGAGAAGGAAGGAAAGAGAGAGAGAGGAAGGAAGGAAGGAGGAAAGGGAAGGAGGAAAGAGAAGAAGGAACAAATGAAGGAAGGAAAGAGAAAGAGAGAGAGAAACAGGAAAGGAAAGGAGGAAGGAAGGAAAGAAGAGAGAGGAAGGAACAAAGGAAGGAAGGAAAGAGAAAGAGAAAAAGATAGAGAGGAAAGGAGGAAGGGAGGAAGGAGAAGGAAGGAAGGAAGGAAAGAGAGAGAAAGAAAGAGAAAAAAGAGATGGAAGGAAGGAAAGAAGAGAGAGGAAGGAACAAATGAAGGAAGGAAAGAGAAAGAGAAAAAGATAGAGAGAGGAAAGGAGGGAGGGAGGGAGGAAAAAGAAAAGAGAGAGCGCGGGGGAGGGACGAAAGGAGAGAGAGGCTCAGGAAGGAACAAATGAAGGAAGGAAAGAGAAAGAAAGAGAGAAAGAAAGAAAGAAAGAGAGGAAAGGGAGGGAGGGAGGGAGGGAGGGAAGTGCAAGCAACATGTTGATTGAGCCAAATGTCATCACCCTTAGTGTTTCCCATGTTTAAACATAATTGGAAACTCATTTTATTCAACGCGCCCTTTCAAAAACCAAGTGGAAAGTTCCCCTTCTTGCTAATTCCCTACTTCTGATGCTTGTTTCTCCACCCCCCCTCTTTCTCTTTACAGATACTGACAAAAGAAGAATCCAGATGGGGTGCAAATGCTGTAAAATGATTAAAAGGTAGGATAACCTCCACCTCATTTCTGGCAGGGCTAAAATCAAAGAAGGTTAATGATTATGGCTAGCTCGCCCAGTCATTTTTTTTTTTTCACTTACACATTTTGCAAGCTGACCCGACCCCAAAATTGTGGCTGGCCTGCCACAAAAGCAAAAAAGTTGTGTGTGTGTATGTGTGTTAATCAAGTTTCCCCACAATGGACACCATTAAACAGTCAAGTAGAAGTGAAAACACCGTGAAATAATGGGGGGTGTTTAGTTGCGTTGTCAAACATCAAGAACCTGGGTAGTTTACACTTTAATTCCATTTCAATCAGTGGTGGGCTTCAGCCGGTTTAACAACACGCTAAAATTGGAGATTTTAAAAGCTCAGCTGCTTACCTTCTAAGTCAGCCCTGATAAAGTAGAACAGCTGAGGGGCTGAAATCAGCTGTAACGCGCGATTCAGACAAGCTAGAAACAAGGAAATAAAGGACAGGATAAGGCAGGGGTGGGTGAGCAGGGCCATCTGATCGTCAGAACTACCGGTTCGTCCAAACCGGTCTGAACCGGTCTGAACCGGCTGAATCCCACCTCTGATTTCAATGTAGTTGCACCGTGCTTTTCTACCGCGGTAAAAATGCTCAAAATTCAGAGGAGAAATCCTGGCGAAATTAGCAGGTTTCTCCATAACAGGTGGGGGAGGGAGGAAAAAATGAAATAACTAGGTACTCTCCGTTTTTCCCCTAGTTACATCTTTCATCCCCAAGACGTACAGACGGCTGCATACATCAATGAGATAAATAACTGTAAATCAGATGAAGAGGAAGAAAGAGGGAGATTTCATTGCAAGCAGAACAGTGACATTCTGGACCGTAGACATGAAGTCCAGAATGCCGAGACGCCGGTAGCCTCAAACCAATGCAGGTTCCACTACTCCAAAGATGCTCTCTGGAGTTCCAGAATCCCTGCTCTTCCAGACAAAGGACTTGGAAACGCCGTAGTAAAATGTAACGTTAATGGGATCCATTCCTCCAAAAATATTGGCGCCCCTCCTCATAAAACCCAACCTAAAGAGATTAACCTGCACAGCTCTTCTGCTCAGCAGCCTGATCCTCCAGGCAAAAGAGTTTTCCAGCCAAAAACAGGTGATAAACTGGAGATTTTTGATCCTGAAAATCAACCAAAGCAAACTTCGAATGCTCTTTGTGAGGAGGAGGGCCCCCGGACTACCGCCGAACCCATTTTTTCCATACCATGTGCCCTACCAGAGATCCGACACAAAGTCCTTCGGTTGGATAATCCGTCTTTTCTTCCCGAGGACAACCGTGCTGAGAAGTCGAGGGCTGTTAGGAAGGAGAACCTCTCAAACCATCTTGTGCAAATCAACCAAAGCACGGGAAACACGACCATCGTCCACAACCAGAACCCACCGTGCAGTGAGTCCGACGAAGAGGATGGTGTCTGGAGGACAAGTCCTTTCGGCTTCTCGTTCGAGGACCAAATATCCACTGAGATCTTCTCCGGGAGGAAGAAGGGAGAGTCTGCTTGGGAAGCCAGATGTGACGGCCTCACCAAGGTCAACGGAGAACTGGAAGAAGATGCAGAAGTTGCAGAGGCCCTGGCAGCCCTGGAGGCCGCTACGGCTGGTGAAATTTTTGAAGATGAGGAGGAGGAAGACTATTAGGTGGCTGCTCGGGGTAGTGATGGTACGTGCTTCATTTAACAAGGAGGAGTTGCTTCCCTTGAGAAAGCCACTTGCAAGTTCTGAGCTCAGGATGGTCATAGCTGGTCAAAGGAATTGACCAAATAAGATATATAATGACAGTAGACATCGTCGGGTCCACTCTACACTTTTTCCAGCCTCATGGGATGAGCTCTCATGAACATCACCCATCTAATGTTCATGGACCGACCTTCTACCCTAGAAGACCTTGGCCAAGTCCTCTTTAATTGACCATGGTCTGAGAACATATCCTTGTAAGGAACGGCTCTTGAGACCTACTTGGTTTTGATGGCTTGCTAAGATGTACATATATTGTCCAGAAGACGCTTGGTTATGGAAACATAAAAACCACGAACGAACAGGGATTTCCCATTCATTCCTGGAGGGAGAAGGGGTTGTTTTTAATAAACGAATTCTGCGTAGCCCATGGTAGGGCTTATGTGATAGTGGTGTTTTGTGTGTCCTGTTTCAAAGTGGTGGGAAAGTCGGCTGGTGATGGTAAGCCGTTGCTAATATTTGGTGCTCAGAACCCTGTTTGGCGCCCACTTCCTTCTTCCTTTCTTCTTTTTTGGAAGGAAAGAAGAAGCCCCCCCAAAAGCATCAAGTTGGGAACTCAAAAACACTAGATGCGTAATTCAAAAGTAATCTTATGCCCTTAAAAGAGGCACAGGTTGAAACTTTGACACTGCACGAGGTTTTCTATGGTCTCCAGACACTATCTTCAGTAGGGGAGGGCTTTTCAAACTTTCTTTTCAATCCTTTCTTTTCTTTTCCTTTTGTTTCCTTTCCTTTCTTTCTATTCCCGTCCCCTTCCCTTTGTTTTCCTTTCCTTCCCTTTCCCTTCCTTTTCCCTTCCTTTCTTTTCCTTTTCTTCCCTTCCCTTTCTCCTTCCGCCTTCCCTCCCCTCCTCTTCCCCTCCTTTCCCCTCCCTTCCCTTCCCTTTCCTTTGTTTTCCTTCCCTTCCTTCCCTTCCCTTTGTTTTTCTTTCCTTCTCTTCCACTTTCCTTCCTTCTTTCCCCTTTCCTTCCCTTCCTTTCCTTTTTCCTTCCCTTCCCTTTATTTTCCTTTCCTTCCCTTTCCTTCCCCTTTCCTTTCCTTCCCTTCCTTGCCTTTTTCCTTTCCTTCCCTTTGTTTTCCTTTCCTTCTCTTTCCCTTTCCCTTCCTTTTCCTTTCCTTTCTTTTCCTTCTCTTCTCCCTTCCCTTTCCTTTCCTTCCCCTTTCCTTCCCTTCCTTGCCTTTTTCCTTTCCTTCCCTTCCCTTTGATTTCCTTTCCTTCTTCCTTTCCTTCTCTTCCCCTTTCCTTCCCTTCCTTCCCTTCCCTTCCCTTTGTTTTCCTTTCCTTCTCTTTTCCTTTTCCTTTCCTTTCCTCCTCTTCCCGTTCCCCTTCCGCCTTCCTTTCCCTTCCCTTCCCTTCCCTTTTTTCCAGTCTAAATGACGGATACTTACATTTCGTGTTGAAATTTGTGCAAGGAAATGATTTGCATCTATAAAGCTGAGGTAAAAAGGAAGAGTTTGGGATAATTTGCATTAAAATGATATCAGGAGATTTGCATTTTTTAAAAAAAAGATAAGAATGAGTAGTGGGGAAAATACAGAAAGTCTTTGTTCAAGTAAGTTACAGGTTTTGGGGTTTTTTTTGTTTTTGTTTTTTTGTTTTTTTAAAAAAACCTACATTTTCAGCAAACTGAAATTCCATCTTGCAAAAACTTGGACTGAAAAAAGCAAGGAACCTAGTACCCTCTTTTCAGATTGAACAAACGTGATTGAAAGGGATGAAGTTGTAACAGGCTAACAGGTCTTTTGCAACATCTACACACTTGGGACACTAAAGGGGGATTTTTACTGACCTTCCTATCGTCAACTCAAAGCTAAAAAGAAAAGAAAAAAAGATGCCCAGATGGAGGTCAAAACAAGCTTTCTGTTTCAACTGGAAACTCTCCTCTTTTTCTCACATGTGTAAAAAAAGCAAAATAGGTCTTCAATTTAGACCCCTGGGACCAGTGATGGGATTCAAATAATTTAACAACCGGTTCTCTGCCCTAATGGCCAGATGGGTAGGCGTGGCTAGGTGGTCATGTGACCATGTGGGCGTGACCAACTCAACATCACTCAGGTCGGTGGGCGCTTCGCCTTAAGCTGTTACAATGTAATAAAGGTTAACCAGAGAGGCAGTTTCTGTAAGCAGGGCAATAAAGATTAGGCTAGAAACACCACCAGAATGTTTCCTTCCTTACAGGATTAGCCCTGTAAAGTGAGAAAAAACAAAAGGAGATTTCTTCCAACAAATGGTTCTCCGAACTGTTTAGAAAGTTAACAACCGGTTCTCCCGAATAGGTGCGAACTGGCTGAATCCCACCACTGCCTGGGACCCCAATTGCCCACCCCTGTTCAATGCGACTGGGAAATCAACCAGTTTCGACTGCAAAATCCCCATTTCCTCCCAATCAGCTGGGACTCGGGAGGCAGAGAATAGATGGAGGGTGGGGAGGCAGTCAGAATTTTTACTATTGGTTTTCCGAACTCCTCAAAATTTCCACTATTGGTTCTCCAGAACTGGTCAGAACCTGCTGAAACCCACCTCTGGTCTGACCCCGTCCTCTCTGGGGGCAGCCCCTCAAATATTGGAAGACTGCTATCCTGTCTCCCCTGGTCCTTCTCTTCATAATTCCTTAAACCACATCCCAGACTGCCTCTCTGCAAACAAGCATCACCAAATGTCTGGTTTAGCAATAACTTAACAATCCGGCTGATTCTAGCTAGTTTTCATTCTGGTATAACTTCATTCTTTAACGAAGATTTCCTGGCTGTATGTAGCACAAAACAGCGAAAAGCCGCAAGTTTTCTTCCTTTTGCTGCAGCAACTAGAAACTGGTTAACTTAACACACTCAGTTCCTGCTTTCTTGCCAGGGTGATTCAGGGTTGCACAGGAACATATTTTATTTATTTATTTTTATATGCCACCCTTCTCCGGAGACTCAGGGCGGCTTACAATGCGTTAAGCAATAGCCTTCATACTTTTGTATATTATACAAAGTCAGCTTATTGCCCCCACAAACCGGGTCCTCATTTTACCTGCCTTAGAAAGGATGGAAGGCTGAGTCAACTTTGAGCCTGGTGAGAATTGAACTCGCAGTAATTGCAGGCAGCTGGATGTTAAATGCTGTCTTAGTAGGAGGCATTAGCTTCCTACGCCTCTCAGGCTCATGAATATATGAATATATATAATATATGAACTTATTATCCTAAAAGTGCTTTTTTTTTTTTTTTTCTTCAGGAGGCAACTGAATTTTCTGATTTTTTTTTCTTTGAAGACGCTTTGCTTCTCGTCCAAGAAGCTTCCTCAGTTCTGACTGGATGGTGGGGAATGGAAGGATTTATACTCCTTGCAGACCGCTGGTCATTTGCATCCTTTTTAGAGAGTCGTCGAGGACACTTATTTATTATTTATTTATTAGTTCAATTTATACGTCGCCTTTTTCCGAAGACTCAGGGCGGCTTACAATGCACTTATAGCAATAGCCTTCATTCTTTTGTATATACCTGCTTATTGGGGCTTTTGGCCCCCCATAAGCGGTGTTTCTACAAAGTCAGTTTATTGCCCGCACAATCCGGGTCCTCAATTTACTTGCAGGGTTGGGTTCTAAATTTTTTTACTACCGGTTCTGTGGGCGTGGCTTATTTTGTGGGTGTGGCTTGGAGGTCATGTGACTAGGTGGGCGTGGCTAGCTGGTCAGAGTCATTTCTGGAAGGTCCTCGCACTTACGACCAGTCCTTGCACTTACGACCCGACTCATTTGTTTGCTTTTAACACTGATCAGCTGTAGGATGGCCCTTTGAAGGCCCGCGGCAAGAGTTTAAACAGTTTTTTTCCCTCTAGTCATCAACTGGGACTCAGGAGGCAGCAATAGATTGGGGGTGGGACCAAATAAAAGGTAAGAATAACATGGGGGGGTGGGAGGGTGGGAGGGCGGGGGGGGAGAACCGGTTCGGTGATGTCATATCATCACTGCTACCGGCTCGGCCGAACCGGACCGAACCAGGAGGAACCCACCACTGTTTACCTGCCTCGGAAGGATGGAAGGCTGAGTCAACCTTGAGCCTGGTAAGATTTGAACTCGCACTAATTGCAGGCAGCTGGCAGCTAAGTGCTACATAACAGCACTTAGTCCGCTGCACCACCAAGGACCTCGGAGGTTTATCTGTGTCACGAGTGGTGCCTACATCACAAACCGGTGGTTCTTGTAGTCTGCAATTTTTCTGGAAATCAGTTCATACTCCCACACCGTTCAAAGGGTGAATGGATTTCCAGAAAAATTGCAGATTACAAGAAGCATTTGCGCTTCGGTTTGTGATGGACGCACCGCTCGTGACACAGATCAACCTCCAAGTGGCCTCAACGGCCCTCTAAAAAGGATGCAAATGACCAGCCGTCTGCAAGGAATATCAACCCTTCCATTCCCCACCATCCAGTCAGAGCGGAAGAAGCTTCTTGGAATGAGAAGCGAAATGCCTTCAAAGAAAAACCAGAAAGTCCAGTTTCCTCTTGAAAAAACACCTTTGGGATATCCCTGACCTGGATGACTGAGAATCTCCATAGAGATATTAACTTATTCTTGATCAGTAATTTAGATTGAGGGGAATGTGTGAAAAGAGGTTATTTTAGGCCAGTTTTTGACCTGTTAACCTAGTTTGTGTTTACTATATACCAGTGATGGCTAACCTTTCCCGGATCGAGTGTCCAAAGCGTGTGTGCCCAAACCCCCAGAATGCAATGGGCATACAGCCCCCACATGCCCACCCCTCCCGCATGGACCCCTGCCCTTGCCCCACCCACCCTCGTGAATGCGTATATCCGCCAAATCTTGGAAATGTAACCCGCAAGTCGGCACTACCAGTTCGCCCAAAGCAGTTCGAAATGGCCGAATACCACCTCCGGTGTCGCATCATGTCCAAAATATTCTAACGTTGGGGGGGGTTATGATTTGGATGATTTCCTTTGGCTTTCCCAGGCAGCTTATGCCCTCTTCCTTTCTGATTTTCTAACCCAGCCTATACGTAACAGCCACCTGTCAATCCACATTTCAAATGCTTCCAAGGTGGGTAAAATGAGGACCCAAATTGTTGGGGGCTATCTTCTGATTCTGTAAACTGCTTAGAGAGAGCTGTAAAGCACTGTGAAGCGGCATATAATTCAAAGTGCTATTATTATTATTATTATTATTATTATTATTATTATTATTATTATTATTATTATTATTATTATTATTATTATTATTATTATTTCAATTTATATACCGCCCTTCTCCTATTGGACTCAGGGCGGTGCACAGGCAAGGATAAAAAACATACCAATACAAAATTTAAAATCAATTAAAAGAATTATACAGCTTTGGCCCACAGTTTAAAACAATCCAATTAAAACCCAATTTACACTTAAAAGGTAAGAAGCTAAAAAGAGCTTCCCGTCCTTCCTTTCCTTCCTTCCTTCCTTCCTTCCTTCCTTCCTTCCTTCCTTCCTTCCTTCCTTCCTTCCTTCCTTCTGTCTATCCACCCTTCCTTCCTTCCTTCCTTCCTTCCTTCCCTCCCTCTCAGTGGCTACAATGCAGTATTGCAGGCTAACTCTGCCCCCTGCCAGCAGTTCGATCCTTACCAAATCTCCACTCCATAGAGCAGGATAGAAAAGACGTAGCATCTGACAAGCCTGATTTTTCAATCTTAGGCTTATGTCCAGAAATGGTATTCAACCGGTTCAGACCGGTTCAGGCGAACCGGTAGCAGAAATCACAGGTGAGCCTGCCTACCCGCCACCGGCTCTATGCCGTCCTATTTAGGCAGGTTTTTGAGGCTGGGTGGATGAGTAGAAGGCACGCAAGAGAAAAAAGTGCATGCACGGAAGGCCGGCGCCCAAAGCAAGCATACGCACATGGGGCGAACTGGTGATAACAAAACGTGAAATTCACCTCTGCTTATGTCGTGACTGCAGAAGACCTTTTTCATTTTGAAGAATGCAGTTCGAGCTTTCTCTATCCTTGTCTTTGCTTTAGTGGTCATGTCCCAGCTTCCGTGTAAATTAGGCTGCATAAACAGAGGGATAGAATCAAGATCATGTGAAGTGTGTTTTTTTTTTTCCGTTTTAAAAACAAACTTTATTAAATTTAAGAAAGAATAAAATTATATAAAACATTCACAACCTTAAAATTCAAACAACAATATTAACAAACAACAAACAAAGTATATATAATGTATATAAGTACATATATATACAAACCTAATTTTCCCTTTTTTCCCCCTTAATGACGGTGTATAATTATTTAATTCCATACTAAATTTGACTTTACTTTCTTTTCCATTGGTTTATCCACTCATACCAACTGTCCCATATCTTAAAATACTTTGAGTCTTCCTTATCTTTCAATTTCAACGTTAGTCTATCCATTTCTGCACATGTGTAAATTTTTTGAATTATTTGCTGCTCCGATGGCAATTGATCTGTTTTCCAAACTTGTGCTAGGGCTAACCTAGCTGCCGTAATTATATGTAATATTAGGTACTTTTTTTTTTCCTTTCTAATGTTTTGTTTAATCATTCCTAACAAAAACATTTCTGGTTCTAACTCAATATCCTCACTATCAACATGAAGATCATGTGAAGTGTTAATGCCGCTTTATAAGGCCTTGGTAAGGCCACACTTGGAATACGGCATTTAGTTTTGGTCGCCACGATGTAAAACAGATGTTGAGACCTCTGGAAAGAATGCAGAGAAGAGCAACAAAGAGGATTAGGGGGACTGGAGGCCAAAACATATGAAGAACGGTTGCAGGAACTGGGCATGTCTAGTTTAATGAAGAGAAGGACTAGGGGAGACATGATAGCAATGCTCCAATATCTCAGGGGCTCCCCCAAAGAAGAGGGAGTCAAGCTATTCTCCAAAGCACCTGAAGGCAGGACAAGAAGCAATGGGTGGAAACTAATCAGGGAGAGAAGCAACTTAGAACTAAAGAGAAATTTCCTGACAGTTAGAACAATTAACCAGTGGAACTACCTGCCTCCAGAAGTTGTGAATGCTCCAACACTGGAAATTTTTAAGAAAATGTTGGATAACCATTTATCTGAAGTGGTGTAGGGTTTCCTGCCTAAGCAGGGGGTTGGACTAGAAGACCTCCAAGGTCCCTTCCAACTCTGTTATTCTATTCTATTCTAGAACCGAGGTATGATTAAAGAACGTAAAGCAAAGTTGGAATCAACTTCTGGCCTTCCTCCTTCTTGATATAAAAGAGTGCCACCTGCAGGATTAAAGATAGGCAGCCGGCTGTAATGAGAAATGAAATGTAGCTGGGGCGAAGGATTTAGGATAATTTCCGAGAATAAGGCAGTAAGCAATTATATGTTAAAACACTGTTTTCTTTTTTTTTAACTATTTATATATTTTCACATTACATGCATAAGTGCTTCGTGAACAGCATATTGTCTGAATCATTTTGCTTATCAAATACTTTTCCCGCTCCTAATTTCTACCTCTATTATCCATTTATAAAACAAGCCCCATATTCGACAATACTCTATTTTCTTTTTCTTTTATCTTTAATGTCAATCTGTCCATTTCTGCGCAATCTAATTTTTTTTTTTAATTATATCATCCTCTGTAAGTGTTTCCTCATTTTTCCAATACTGTGCAAATACGATTCTTGATGCTGTCAAGACATGTAATTTTTTTTTTTAATTTGATTTATATGCCGCCCTTCTCCGGAGACTCAGGGCAGCTTACAGTGCGTTAAGCAATAGCCTTCATACTTTTGTATATTTTTATACAAAGTCAGCTTATTGCCCCCACAAACTGGGTCCTCAATTTACCTACCTTAGAAAGGATGGAAGGCTGAGTCAACCTTGAGCCTGGCGAGATTTGATCTTACTTTAATTGCAGACAGCTGGTGTTAAATTACAGTGCTTAGTCTGTTGAGCTCTCCAGGCTCCCTTTATAAGTTCCCTTTATTGTATTTTTCAGGTATTATGCCTAGCAAAAAATATTTCTGGTTTATAATCTAGATGTTGTTTTAACATTTTCTCCAACCATGTATGGATTTTTGTCCAATATTTCTTTGCTTTTACACATGTCCACCACATATGATAATATGTCCCCGCTGTCTCCTTACATTTCCAAGATTTGGCGGACATACTTTTAAACATCTTTGCTAATCTTGCCGGTGGTAGATGCCACCTATAAAACATTTTATATAAATTTTACTTATGTAGTTGCCATTAGGGACGCGGTGGCTCAGTAGATAAAACGCTGAGCTCATCGATCAAAAGGTCGGCAGTTCAGCGGTTCGAATCTCTAGCGCCGCGTAATGGGGTGAGCTCCATGACTTGTCCCAGCTTCTGCCAACCTAGCAGTTCGAAAGCAGGTAAAAAATGCAAGTAGAAAAAATAGGGGCCACCTTTGGTGGGAAGGGAACAGCGTTCCGTGTGCCTTTGGCATTTAGTCAGGCCGGCCACATGACCACGGAGACATCTTCGGACAGCGCTGGCTCTTCGGCTTTGAAACGGAGATGAGCACCGCCCCCTAGAGTCGGGAATGACTAGCACATACGTGCGAGCAAAACGTTTATCTTTAGTTGCCATTGTCAATTTACAATTTCTTTCCTAAATCTTTTGCCATTTGTCTAAATCTATAGTATATCCAAAGTTTTTTTGCCCATACTATCATTGTTTCTTTTACCTGTTCATTTTCTGAATCTCTCTCTTTTCCTGCCTAGGATTTCTTTCTTTGTATCTCTTCAACACAAGAGTCTGCACCAACGGGTTATGAAACAACTGTTTTAGGGTGTGGGGTTTTTTTACACCTTATATTTTTAAATGGGAGCTGCAATAATATGAATCATTCTTAACCAGAATTCTAGTTTGTCAAACAGGCAAACCCTCCGCACTGAATCTCTTTTCTGGTCATACTTTTGGTTCCTAGCAATTGTGTGTGGTGGCTATTGGAGTTTACTTTTTTGGGATAGCTGGAATTTTCCCTAAATCTTTGAGGGGAGAGAGGGAGGGAGGGAGGGAGGAAGAGAAAAAATGGGAGAGAGGGAGGGAGGGAGGGAGGGAGGGAGGGAGGGAGGGAAGGAAGGAAGGAAGGAAGGAAGGAAGGAAGGAAGGAAGGAAGGAAGATGAATAATGGAAGGGGAAGGGAAGAAGGAGAAAGGAGGGAGGGAAAATGAATGATCGGAGGGAGGGACGGAAGGAAGCAAGCAAGATTAGAAAGATTTATATATGTATGGATATGGATGAGCTAACCGACTGGATACAAAAATGACAATGCCATATTTTTCTGTATCCATGGAACTCTCCCAGTAATGGAAGCGTTTTGAATGTTGCTGATTTCGAAACCAGTTCTATTGGATCTCGTATTCTATCTTTTGAGAAAGATGTATTAAGTGTGTTGCGTATTTATGATCATAGTAAGGCATTCCCCCAGTGAATGCCTTGCTTTGTATATACTGTGGGGTCCTTGTTGGTCTCGAGTTTGATCGTTTTCTTACAGACGTTTCACTACCCAAACAGGTAACATCATCAGTGCCAGAAGGGAGTAGGGTTTGCTCTCATATTATATACTAAATATAGTTTAATATACCAGTATTTATATATTAATATATAAACAGATAGCAAACCCCACTCCCTTCTAGCACTGATGATGTTATGTAGTCTGGTAGTAAAACGTTTGCCAGAAAACCAAGCAAGACATTCCCCACAGTTCAATCTGAGCTACAATTATTATATATTATTATATAAATAATAATAATTATATCATTATATATTACTAGCTGATAACCCTGCATTGCCCGGGTATTTATTTATCTCAATCCTGTATTAGACAGGAAGAGCAACTTCACCCTGAGCCCTGATTTTGGCAAGAATTAAATTAGCGGATCTAATCTTGATTTAGAAGTGGCTTCTCGTCCGCGATATATGCACTAGGCCGTTCGACGTTGTAGTTCTTTCCTCGTACGTTATCTGCATGAAGTACGTCATGTCGGTCTCATAGTGGTGTAGGTAGGCCGTTTGTCCTGAAGAATAATCACAGCCTTGTTGAAAATGTCCAGACCAAACGTAATTTCTAATGTTGTATTTTCCCCCTTACCAGAGGGAGCCCCCTTGTGGAGTACTGTGAAGCCATTACCATGGCAACTCCACTGTGTTGTACAGTAGAAGCCATTTTAAGGCAGTCCAGTAGAAGCCATTTTAAGGCACAACAGTCTCTATCTTAACAGAACACACACCCCAAGGGGTGTCTTACCCCCACAGTATTTCTTTCCAGAGAGTAAGTCATCTGTGTACCAAGTTTGGTTGAAATTGCTCGAGGCATTCCAGAGTTATGCTGGAACATACACACACAGAGACACACACAGACAGAGAGAGAGAGAGAGAGAGAGAGAGAGGGAGAAAGAGAGAGAGAGAACCATTTACACACACACACACACACACACACACACACATATAGATTTATTGAATCAAGAATAAAATCTATGCTCATTTCCAGTCCTCCATCTGGAATTCCATTTAACATATTGGCTGAACTATGTACCCTGTTTCCCCGAAAATAAGACATCCCGATAATAAGCCCAATCGGGCTTTTGAGAGCATGCGCTAAAATAAGCCCCCCCCGAAAATAAGCCCTCCCTGAAAATATTTAAATGCAGAGCTGGAAATCAAGTAAGATGGCAAGAGGAGCCCCATCTTGCTCCACGCGCCCCAAAATAATAAGACCTCCCTGAAAATAAGGCCAAGCATTTATTCCAGGGTTCAAAAAAATATAAGACAGGGTCTTATTTTCAGGGAAACACGGTACTTCCATACAGAATTGACTTTTCCATGCTATTTTATTGTTCCCTTTAATTGTTCGATTTAAAAGGCACAGAAAGATCTAATTCTTTGGAAACAAGGTACACCAACTACCCTTGGAAAGCACTTTCCCTCACAAACAATAAAATATGACATAGCACACGCAAAGGGTAGGATAGGTTGAAAGAAAACGACATCACACAGCTGTTTTAAAAAGGGCTTTGTTGCTTTTATTGTTCAAAATGAACAATCAGGTTTATTGTACAAAATGCTCACAGCCAAACCAAACAGTTAACAGACATATAATACACAGTTAAATTACAATTTCCTGTGAAAAGCGAGTCCCTCTCCGCTTCGGTAGCTGATAAATCGATAAAATGACAGCATTGTGTTTTGCAAACTGAGAAAAAAACCTTATTCAAGCGCATCGATGCTTTTGTGCAAATCCAATAGGTTTTGGTCAACCGCTGAAGACGTGAATATTGATTTAAAGGTTTGTTAGCCAGGATAATGCAACTGGTTTTAAGTACAACTCGTTGTAAACCTGAAGGATACTTGCAATCAGATTATTTCCTCAAGAACGGATTCGTAGTTAAATAATAATCCACTGAGCATCAGGTTAACGAGACTAAGATTTAGAGCAGGGATGGTGAACTATGGCCCTTTTATGACTTATGGACTTCAACTCCCAGAATTCCTGAGCTGGCATGGGAACGTGGCCCTTTTATGACTCATGGCCTTCAAATCTCAGAATTCCTGAGCCGGCATGGGAACATGGCCCTTATTTATGACTAGTGGACTTCAAATCCCAGAATTCCTGAGCCGGCATGGGAACATGGCCCTTATTTATGACTGGTGGACTTCAACTCCCAGAATTCCTGAGCCGGCCTGGGAACGTGGCCCTTATTTATGACTGGTGGACTTCAACACCCAGAATTCCTGAGCTGGCATGGGAACATGGCCCTTTTATGACTTGTGGACTTCAAATCCCAGAATTCCTGAGCCGGCATGGGAACATGGCCCTTATTTATGACTGGTGGACTTCAACTCCCAGAATTCCTGAGCCAACATGGGAACATGGCCCTTATTTATGACTGGTGGACTTCAACTACCAGAATTCCTGAGCCAGCCATGCTGGTTAAAGAATTCTGGGAGTTGAAGTCCACGAGTCATAAAGGGGCCACAATTCCTCACCTCTGATTTAGAGCAAAGACTCACTTGAGATCATCCATCCCACCCTTCATTTCCAAATTTTGGGATCGGATCTTGACGTAGCAAAAATAACTTATATCAGAAGAGAATAGTATCAACAGAAGATGCTTTCCCCTAAGCAAATGCCATAGATATATTGGCATCAACAAGTAGAAGGGTGAGCGACAAGGATAACATAAAAAAGAACATGGCTGACTCAGTAGAATTACAGGTAGCCCTTGACTTACAACAATTCATTTAGTGACCGTTTGAAGATACGGCACTGAAAAAAAGGGACTTCACATTCATGACCCTGGCAGTATCCTCATGGTCACATGATCAAAAATTCAGACGCTAGGGAGCCAACTCACACTTATGACGGGTTTGTCGGGGGTGTGTGTTGCGCCCTTCTGACAAGCCAGATTCACTTAACAACCGTGCCACTGATTTAACAATTGAAGTGATTCGCTTAACAACCGTGGCAAGAAAGGTCGTAGAGGGGAACAAAACTCGTTTTAAGAACTGTTGCTCACTCAGCAACAGAAATGTGGGGATCGATTGCCGTCGTAAGTCGAGGACTGCCTGTAGTTTTATTGTCACAGTTTTATTGCCATAGTCATAAAGTTAAGAATACATTTGCACGCCTGGCGTCCAACTACTTCTCGGACACATCCACAAAAATTCAATCGAGCAGCTCAAACCGAGCTTGGAGAAATACGCTAAATTCGGCTTCGAGAACCAAACCAGCAATGACAGTAAAGTCGCAGAATAATTGTAATTAAGGCAGTGCGTTATTTAGCAGCTGTTGGAGTGGTGCGGTGGCCTAGAGGTGGAACTCTCGCTTCACAATCCAGAGGTTGTGAGTTCGATCCTAGGTAGAGGCAGATATTTCTCCCTCTGGGTATGTTGAGAATATATCTGCTGAACAAAACTCCTCATTGGAAACAGGAAGGGCATCCGGCCAGTAAACACTCAGCTCTACTCAGCTGCCCAGATTCCAACCCGCAAGGGATTATGAGGTCGTTAAATGAAGATGATGATGATGATATTTAGCAGCTGTTGGGACATCCGCAATAAATTAAGGCGAAAACACGGCTCACCATTTCCCTTTTCCTATTCTCAAGAAACGAGCGGGATGGGATTACACGGATTTTCATTTGCTTTGGTCAATTTGCTTCAACCTCATGCCGTGCAACACACACACGAGACACTTGGGAGGGGGAAAGAGTTTTTGGATCCCCTCCCCCTCCCCGGGTTCCAAGAGAGAGTTTTCATTAAGTTCTTGCTTTGTTCAGGAGAGGGGGGAAAAAAATAAAAAGGCATTTTTTAAACATAGATATGTAAAACTGCAGGCAGTACATTGCGGCAGCCTTTAGATGACTAAATGCCATTCAATATTCCGTTATTAACAATATGTTAAATATCTGGGGCCGAACGGTGCAGAGATTCCGTTAGTGAAAGCTGCCCACGATATATTCACAAATACCTCCTCGAGAAGTAGGGGGTTTTTTTGGCTCCCTTCCAACGGTCTTTCTTGCTTTCTCTAACCCTGTTGAAGACAAGGAGAAAAATACAATTGTTAGAAGCGTCAAGCTGGCAATCTCTGGTCATCCTACAAAATAGTTCTATGCGAGGATAGATAGCTAGATAGATAGACAGACAGACAGACAGACAGACAGATATAATGATATGAGATAGATGATAGGTATAGATATATGTTATAGATGATAAATGATAGATAGATAATATAGATAGATATGATATAGATAGATGTTAGATAGATAGACATAATGATATGAAATAGATGATATAGATAGATATATGTTATAGAGATAGATAGATAATATAATATGATATAGATGATAGATGATAGATATAGATATGATATTAGAAATAGATGATAGATGATATAGATAGATGATTGATAGATGGATATAGATATGATATGTTATAGAGATAGATGATAGATGATATAGACAGATGATATAGATATGATATTAGAGATAGATGATATAGATAGATAGATGATAGATGGATACATATAGATATGAAATGTTATAGATGATAGATGATAGATATAGATATGTTATAGATGATAGATGATAGACAGATAGATAATATAGATATATAGATATGATATAGATAGATGATAGATAGATAGATCCCAGATATAGAATGGAATGGAATGGAATGGAATGGGATGGAATGGGATGGAATGGAATGGAATAGAATAGAATGGAATAGAATAACAGAGTTGGAAGGGACCTTGGAGGTCTTCTAGTCCAACCCCCTGCTTAGGCAGGAAACCCTACACCACTTCAGACAAATGGTTATCCAACATCTTCTTAAAAACTTCCAGTGTTGGAGCATTCACAACTTCTGGAGGCAAGTTGTTCCACTGATTATTTTTTCCAACTGTCAAGAAATTTCTCCTTAGTTCTAAGTTGCTTCTCTCCTTGATGAGTTTCCACCCATTGCTTCTTGTCCTGCCCTCAGGTGCTTTGGAGAAGAGCTTGACTCCCTCTTCCTTGGGGCAGCCCGAGATATCGGAACACTGCTATCATGTCACCCCTAGTCCTTCTTTTCATTAGACTAGACACACCCAATTCCTGCAACCATTCATCATATGTTTTACCCTCCAGTCCCCTAATCCTCTTGGTTGCTCTTCTCTGCACTCTTTCTAGAGTCTCCACATCTTTTTTACATCGTGGCGACCAAAACTGGATGCCATATTCCAAGTATTCCAGAGATAAATTAAGGTGCTAGTTATGCTCTTTCAAACCCTTGATGGCTTGGGACCAGGTTATTTGAAGGACTACCATTTTCCTATTTACATCATCCCCGCCCAACGAGGATGGGAAAAAAGGCAGGGTCTACAGGTAGTCCCCGACTTACAACAGTTCATTTAGTGACCAGAAAGAAGTGACTTCGCTTTTCACAGTTACGACCTCTGGCAGCAGCCCCGTAATCGTACGATTAAAATTCAAATCGGGGCAGGTTTCAAAATCCGTCGCTACCGGTTCGCTCGTGGATGCGCATGTGCTCGCACGTGCACAACGCTTCTACACATGCGCAGAAGCTGGGCGGAGCCTCCCGCCGCCGCTACAGGTTCGCCAGATCTGGTGCGAACCGGTAGCAACCCACCACTGATTCAGATGCTTGGCACTTTGGGGGACTTTCTGACCGAGTAAAGTCAATGTGGGAAGCCAGATTCACTGAACAACTGGGTTATTGACTTATCCACTGCAGTGATTCACTTAATAACTGTTGTGACCCAGGCCCACGTAGTTGATATTAAATGGAAAACAGTTCCAAGAAACAAACAGATTTCATTAAAACAGCTGAGAATGAACTCTGTTGTGGAATGAAGATAGAGATGAGGATATAATTATAATTAGAAACCAATTGAGAGCATGGGAGAGAAATATTGGACACAGTTTGGACTTTAATGAATGGGAAGAAGCCTAGAATAAAAATTATAAATTAACTAGAGCAGCCACGTATAAGGAAAACCATTACAAAATGCTTCATAGGTGGCATTTAGCACCTGCAAGATTAGCAAAGATGTTCCCCAATGCACAGTCAAATTGTTGGAAATGTGGCCATGGTCATGGCACCTTCTTTCACATGTGGTGGACATGCCCCGAAGCAAAAAGGTATTGGAGCAAAATTCGGAGATGGTTGAAAGATATACTCAAAGAAGAAATTGATTTGAATCCAGAAATATTTCTCCTGGGAATGGTAAAGAAAGGGTATGGAAAGGAAAAGGTCCACCTCCTAATACACATAGCTACAGCTGCCAGACTAGCATACGCTCAATACTGGAAAAAGAAAGACCTACCACCAGATGACCTTATAATTAATAAAATATTAGAGTGTGCAGAGATAAGTAAATTAACACACGAGATAAACGATGATGAAAACTCTGATTATGATACTGTGTGGGGAAGATGGTACGAATGGATAAATGATAGAATTAAGGAAGGAATAAATGGTGCAGAAATTAATTAGAAATGTGTAGTATAATTGACACCAGACACTTATTCATGTATATATGTATAAACACTGCGAATCCGATGTTAAATAGAATCGTGACTATATTTTATTTGTGTAAAAAAAAACCAATAAAAATTGTATTCAATAAAAGAACTCTGTTGTGGCCCCGCCCTCTGAGCCTGTCCCATCGGAGGAAGAAAGCTCCGAGCATGAGGAAGAGGAGTCAGCCAGGCCTCCCTCTCCAGGCCCCTCCCCTCTGGCACTGTCTCAGGTGCCAGCCGAGGGAGAGGAGATTAGCAGGGAGACAGGTGGCTCGGATGAGAGCGAGGGAGAGACATCATTCCTGGACGCACGCCTCCGAAGGCGTGATAAACGATTGCAGCAGCTCAGGAGGCGTGCTAGGGATTAGAACTGAGTCACTGAACCACACCCCAGAGACTATATAATAGAGGGTGGTGGCCAGTGATCCCTGTGACGAACAAAACTAAACCTTGGATAGTCACTAAAACCTCATCCGGAAACTGCTGAGAGAAATATTATTCTGATTGGACTTTTGTACACTAAGTATCTTATCTTTCTGTTTTGTGGAAATAAACGCACTTGGCAGACGGTGTGTAAATCGCTGCCAAGTGGGAGATAAAGACCTGGGTGTGTGCCAAAGTGTTTCCTTAACCCTCGGCTGGCTGTATTTGTGTGTGTGTGTGGACGGGGACAGATCAAACTCATTCTCAGTGTATTCTAAATGAAATGAAAGCAAAGTCCTCAAAACACCATTCTTCAGTTTATCTCTGACCTTGGGATAATTAGGCAAACTGCCAACGGCTTTTCTTGGCAACAGTTCAGGAACAGAAGAAATAACTACAGCCAAACAAGGAGCAATTCTCTCAATGGTTGTTTTCCGGCAAAGAGGCCAAGCTGGTGCAGAATGCGGCTGCGCGGGTAGTGATGGGAGTGTCCCGACACTCTCATGTTACACCCCTCCTGCGGGACCTGCATTGGCTACCAATTGCCCTCCAGGTGAGATTCAAGGTGCTGGTAATCACCTACATGGCTTAGGCCCGGGGTATTTGGCGGACCATCTGCGGCCAGCGACTGCTCCCCGTCGCCCAGTGCGTTCCCACAGGGAGGGTCTCCTTGGGGTGCCGTTGGCCAGACAATGTCGGCTGGAGACCCCTAGGGAGCGGGCCTTCTCTGTGGGTGCACCTACCCAGCTCCCCCTAGGGCTCCGGGTGGCCCCTGACATTCGCTCTTTGTGCTGTGACCTTAAAACATGGCTATTCCACCTGGCCAGCTTGGACTAAAGGGGTTTTAGAGGGGATTTTAATGGTTTTTATAGTTTTATTGGGTATTTTTTTAAAAAAATTGAACTTTGTGTGTTTTATTGTTGTGAGCCGCCCTTAGTCCTTTCGGAGATAGGGGGGCATTTAAGTCTCAATCAATCAATCAATCAATCAATCAATCAATCAATCAATAAAAAGAGTCATTGCTGGCCTTTTAAGCCTTATGGGAGGGACCAATCATCTCTTGGCGCTACTCACGAGTCGTCCTCTCTGCTTTAGCTGCTCCTGCCTTCTGGCAGCTCTTCTCATACGTGCACTAGGAACAGGCTCCTCCTGTTCCTCTGCCTCTCTACTGTCAGCCTCTGGAGGCTCCGGAGTCCGTACATCGCTCCCCGATGGCCCTGGCCCCATCTCTGCCTCTGACGCAGAGCCCTCATCCAGGCCTTCCCCAGCCTCCAGGACTGGCCCATGTTCTTCCTCAGCCTCATCGCTGTCCGACTCTGCTGCCAGCTCCACAGGCTGCTGACGGACCACAACAATAACCGAGGCAAGGAAGGTTGGCAAAACTCGTTTAAGAAATGCCTCGCTTTTAACAACATTAGTTTTGTACGGGACTACCTGTGCAATAGCTCGAAATAATGGGCTATTTTACAGAGTTTCATTGCTTACGATCGATATATTTCTTTGGGGGAAGAAAATCTCGAGATCTTTTTGACCTTTAAGAGCTTCTAGAACTTGTGACAGTTTTGGGTGGAGCTTACTGACCTGACATGTCCTGCTATCATTTTCTGTCCCCAAATTTGCTATCCTGAATCCGATCTCACGGCCTTTCCCTGTTTGGTCAGAGTCGATTCCGGGGGCTCTTTCGATTCCGGTGTGACAGGAAGGGAAGCTGACTGTTCTTTAGATCCTTCTTTCAGTGGGGTAGAAGGCACGTCACCGATGGACACCAAGGGTTTTCGGTCCTTCGCAGGAGTCTTAGCTTCCACTTTGGTAACCCGAAATCTGGAACAAGGCAATTCGTTAAAAGGAACGTTGAGACCATCTAGCAGGGTTATTTATGGAAAATGGCAACCGATACAAAAGCAGAAAGATAACTTGGAAAAGATTATCCAATCATTCCTGTCCCTTGCCTATTTTGGCTTGTTCTCTTTTCATCCATCCATCCATCCATTATTACCTTTAGAATTTAGAATAACAGAGTTGGAAGGGACTTCTAATCCAAGCTCCTTCTCAGGCACAAAGCCCTATACCCGTGATGGAAAACCTGTGGCACGCATGCCACCATATCGGTGGGCCCGCGATTTTCAGGCCTTCTGGACCCACCGGAAGTCAGGCTGTTTCTGGCCTCCAGAGGTCCACTGGGGTGGGGGGAAGGCCGTTTTTGCCCTGCCCAGACTCCTAGAAAGGCTCTGAAACCTGGGGAGAGCAAAAAACAGGCCTTCTGGTCCTACCGTAAGTCAGCAAATGGGACATTTCCGGCCTCCGGGGGGGATGGGGAAGGCTGTTTTCATCCTCCCCAGGCTCTTAGAAAGCCTCTGGAGCCTGGGGAGGGCAAAAAACAGGCCTACTAGGCCCACCATGCCATCAAGTGCCAAAAGCGGGGGGTGCCCGGGGGTCGCACACGCATGCACAGGGGGGCAGGGCACATAGAATTATGGGTGTGGGCATGCGCACGCACGACCCCCCCGCGCAACCCCCGCTTTTGGCATGCAATGGCAAAAAGGTTAGCCATCACTGCCCTATTGTCAACACTCCAAACTACATTCGTTCCAGTGCTGACATGAGGAGGAGAAGAGGGGGCAGCTGGCAAGAGGACGCTTGACTTTTCACCTACTTATTTTCCCTGAAGATAATATCCCCTAGGAGATGGGATGGGAGGGGAGACATTCCTGGGAGCTGAAGTAGTAGATATGGGGAGAGTGATTTGGAAGATGGCCAATGAGATGCAGAGAATTGGGGAACGGAAAGGGAAGGTTTGGGGTCAGGAAGTCAGTGTTGGCTATGACGTAGTCGGGGACAGATTGTCGTGCTTAATAAATGAAAGATTTCATCAAAGACTATTTGTTTGGAAATGCAATTTATTTGAGATGACACCGAAACCTGACACCTATATTATTTCAGACAAATGGTTGTCCAACATCTTCTTAAAAACTTCCAGTGTTGGAGCACCCATAACTTCTGGAGGCAAGTTGTTCCACTGATTAATTGTTCTAACTGTCAGGAAATTTCTCCTTAGTTCTAAGTTGCTTAAGAAGTAATTCAAGGCAGTGAACATACTCAATATACCTTCCGCCTCCTATTTTCTCCACAACAAATGAAATAAGTTGGGCTGAGAAAGAATGACTGACTACCCAAGGTCACCTAGCCACCTTTCGTGGTTAAACTGGGACTAGAACTCAGAGTCTCCTGGTGACTGGCCTTAAGTCACCCAGCTGGCTTTCATGCCTAAGGTGGAACTAGAACTCACAGTCTCCTGGTGATTGGCCTTAAGTCACCCAGTTGGCTTTCATACCTAAAATGGAACTAGAACTCACAGTCTCCTGGTGATTGGCCCTAAGTCCCCCAGCTGGCTTTCATGCCTAAAATGGAACTAGAACTCAGTCTCCTGGTGATTGGCCCTAAGTCACCCAGTTGACTTTCATGCCTAAGGTGGAACTAGAACTCACAGTCTCCTGGTGATTGGCCTTAAGTCACCCAGCTGGCTTTCATGCCTAAGGTAGAACTAGAACTCACAGTCTCCTGGTGATTGGGCTTAAGTCACCCAGCTGTCTTTCATGCCTAAAATGGAACTAGAACTCACAGTCTCCTGGTGATTGGCCCAAAGTCACCCAGCTGTCTTTCATGCCTAAGGCGGAACTAGAACTCCCAATCTTCTGGTGACTGGCCCAAAATCACCCAGCTGGCTTTCATGCCCAGGTGGGACTACAACTCATAGTCTCCTGGTGATCGGCCCAAAGTCATCCAACCACCTTTCATGGCTAAGGTGGGACTAGAACTCCCGTCCCACCTTAGCCATGAAAAGTGGTTGGATGACTTTGGATGTCCCAGTTTCCAGCCTGGTGCCTTAACCACTAGACCAAAGTAAGTTGATGCATCCGTGTTTTACCTGAGTTGATCTGGTCTGAGTCCAACAGTCTCATACTGTCTCCCCTCTCCTCTATTCCCGGCTTGCAAACGGAAGCCAACTGGGCCCCTTCTTCTCATGAAAAAAAGCCAACTTACCTTCCCACGGAGAGTACGGTGACTTGTCCAAATCGGGGTCTTTTGCCTTCTTTGCCCCTTTTATTTGGACTGAAGAGATTCCACCGTTTATGGCTGCAACGAGAACAAGCGCCTGTCGAGGCCACCCCGCCAATCGTGTGCAAGTGGTGTCCTCGGCAAGTGTGTTTTGACGAAGGACCTCCAGGAGATGATGGAGAACCTGGACTCGTTGGGCTACCTGGCGTGGTTGGGCTGATTTTTGGAGCAGAAAAAAAAAGTGAGTTTCCCAAAGTGAAACTAACAGCCAATGCGCAAGCATTACTTTTGAGAAGAAATTGCTGTGAACTTTCTGATTCTATTCTTCTCCTCCATACCCATCCTTATCTACCTTCGTATTTCTTCCTTCATCCTCCTTATCTATCTTCTTCTAATTCTTCCTTCCTCATCCTTATCTTCTTCTAGTTCTCTTTCTTCATCCTCATCTCTCACCTTCTAGTTCTCTTCCTTCGTCCTCACCTCTCTCCTTCTAGTTCTCTTCCTTCGTTCTCCTTATCTCTTTCCTTCTAATTCTTCCTTCATCTTCCTTATCTATCTTCTAGTTCTTCTTTCCTCATCCTTATCTATCTTCTAGTTCTCCTCCTTCGTCCTCCTTATCCATCCTCTTCTAGTTGTCTTTCTTTGTCCTCATCTATCTTCTTCTAGTTCTCTTCCTTCGTCCTTATCTTTCTTTCGTCCTCCTTATCTATCTTCTTCTAGTTCTTCCTTCCTCATCCTTATCTATCTTCTAGTTCTCCTCCTTCATCCTCCTTATCCATCCTCTTCTAGTTCTCTTCCTTTGTCCTTATCTTCTAGGTCTCTTCCTTTGTCCTCCTTATCTATCTCCTTCTAGTTCTCTTCCTTCCTCCTCCTCATCTATCTTCTTCTAGTTCTTCCTTCGTCCTCCTTAACTATCTTCTAGTTCTTCCTTCCTCATCCTTATATACAGTATCTTCTAGTTCTCCTCCTTCGTCCTCCTTATCCATCCTCTTCTAGTTGTCTTTCTTTGTCCTCATCTATCTTCTTCTAGTTCTCTTCCTTCGTCCTTATCTTTCTTTCGTCCTCCTTATCTATCTTCTTCTAGTTCTTCCTTCCTCATCCTTATCTATCTTCTCCTCCTTCGTCCTCCTTATCCATCCTCTTCTAGTTGTCTTTCTTTGTCCTCCTTATCTATCTTCCTCTCGTTCTCTTCCTTCGTCCTTACTTTCCTTCATCCTCCTTATCTATATTCTTCTAGTTCTCTTCCTTCGTCCTTATCTTTCTTTTGTCCTCCTTATCCATCCTCTTCTAGTTGTCTTTCTTTGTCCTCCTTATCTATCTTCTTCTAGTTCTCTTCCTTCGTCCTTATCTTTCTTTCATCCTCATCTATCTTCTTCTAGTTCTTCCTTCCTCATCCTTATCTATCTTCTCCTCCTTCGTCCTCCTTATCCATCCTCTTCTAGTTGTCTTTCTTTGTCCTCCTTATCTATCTTCTTCTAGTTCTCTTCCTTCGTCCTTATCTTTCTTTCGTCCTCATCTATCTTCTTCTAGTTCTTCCTTCCTCATCCTTATCTATCTTCTCCTCCTTCGTCCTCCTTATCCATCCTCTTCTAGTTGTCTTTCTTTGTCCTCCTTATCTATCTTCTTCTAGTTCTCTTCCTTCGTCCTTATCTTTTTTCGTCCTCATCTATCTTCTTCTAGTTCTTCCTTCCTCATCCTTATCTATCTTCTAGTTCTCCTCCTTCATCCTCCTTATCCATCCTCTTCTAGTTCTCTTCCTTTGTCCTTATCTTCTTCTAGGTCTCTTCCTTTGTCCTCCTTATCTATCTCCTTCTAGTTCTCTTCCTTCCTCCTCCTCATCTATCTTCTTCTAGTTCTTCCTTCGTCCTCCTTAACTATCTTCTAGTTCTTCCTTCCTCATCCTTATATACAGTATCTTCTAGTTCTCTTCCTTCGTCCTCATCTGTCTCCTTCTAGTTCTCTTCCTTCTTCCTCCTTATTTATCTCCTTCTCTTTCTTCATCCTCCTTATCTATCTCCTTCCTTCCTCATCCTTACCTATCTTCTTCTCCTTCTCCCTCATCTCATTTCAATCAGACTCATTAATTCCAAGGAACTGAATGGTGATTGAGTTAACAGGGATAATTTTCTTCCTGATGTTTAAAGTCTGTTCCTTTATTTTTGCTTTCCTATTGTCCCTTCCTAGCGGAAAGATTCAGAAGTTATTCGCTCCACTTTATTGGAGATTGTTCATTTGTAACGAGGTGGTTTACCTTTCTGGATCACACACAGGATTATCAGCCACCATAGCTTTCAGCACATCTGCGTTGGCTGCAAAAATTAGAAACCGTATTTAATATTTTTGTTCTGGATTCTTTACTCCGCTGTTGAGCTAAGTGGTGAATGAGAAGACCCACAAACCGTGAGCTAAATTGAATCATTTACTTATGAGACACAATTGGTAGAAAATAAGTCTTTCAGGGCAATGCTTCACACATCTACTCAAGAGAAAACTGAGTGGCATGGAACAGCCTGCAAATAGTATTTAATAAATACTATTTTAAGAACAGAAGATTTTAAAGGTGTACTCTCTTTAAAGCAGGTTTTAATAACTGGAAAAATCATGCATTGCTGAAAATCTTCCGGGAATGGATGTGATCCAGTGGTGGAATTCAATTTTTTTTTACTATCGGTTCTGTGGGTATGGCTTGGTGGGCATGGCAGGGGAAGGATGCTGCAAAATCTCCATTCCCACCCTACTCCAAGGGAAGCATAAGAGCCTTGGTGGCGCAGCAGACTAAAGTGCTGTTAACTAACACCAGCTGCCTGCAATTACTGCAAGTTCGAATCTCACCAGGCTCAAGGTTGACTCAGCCTTCCATCCTTTCGAGGTAGGTAAAATGAGGACCCGGATTGTGGGGGCAATAAACTGACTTTGTATAAAAAAGAACACCGCTCAGGGGGGAGCCCAAAAGCCCTACTAAGCAGGTATATACAAAAGTATGAAGGCTATTGCTTAACGCATGGTAAGCCACCCTGAGTTTCCGGAGAAGGGCGGCATATAAATTGAACCAATAAATAAATAAATAAATAAATACTGCAAAATCCCCATTCCCTCCCCACTCCTGGGGGAAGGATATTACAACATCTCCATTCCCACCCACCCCACTCTGGGGCCAGCCAGAGGTGGCATTTGCTGGTTCTCCAACTTTCATGACCCAACTAGGTAACATCATCAGTGCGAGAAGGGGGTGGGATTTGATCTCTGCTTATATACAAGTGGCTTGCTCGCAGAAAGCAAACCCAACTCCCGCCTAGCACTGATAATGTTACCTAGTTGGGTCACGAATCGCCTGCAAGAATCCACCAAGCTCAGAGAGCACCAAGAATTCCCCAGTTCAACCCTGAGCTTCCCCAGTTCAACTCTCTGCTATTCTATGTTCTACATTCTTCTATTTAATTCAACCGTTTTAAGATGCCAGGGAGACATCAAATTAACTGACTCTTTTTTTAGTTTCAGAGGGCTGAGAGAAGAGTCGCTGAAGACCAGCCATGCTGTACTTGCACCCAGAAAACGTTGAAATGATTTCCAAAATGTGTGTCTGTGTGTCATGGGTTTCTGTAGATTTCATCTGATGCTTTGGTTCTGAAAAATTCTGAATTCTGACCAATATTTTCCAATCTTTCCCTCACGCACGAGGGATGATGTGTTGGGGTATATGACAAACCTGTTCACCATTAAGGTTTGATTCTTCAAAAAGTACTTTTGGTTACCAGCAATTTGCACCCGTACAGAAGCAAATGCTTCAAAATTCAGGCATTCCTTCGTCTGTAAAACCCAATAATGAATTATACGTCGTGAACGAAAATGCTGGATGTCATCAGAGCCTTGGTGCTGCAGCAGATTAACGTGCTGTTAAGTAACACCAGCTGCCTGCAATTACTGCAAGTTTGAATCTCACCAGGCTCAAGGTTGACTCAGCCTTCCGTCCTTTCGAGGTAGGTAAAATGAGGACCCGGATTGTGGGGGCAATAAGCTGACTTTGTATAAAAAAGAACACCGCTTGGGGGGGGGGGCAAAAGCCCTACTAAGCAGGTATATACAAAAGTATGAAGGCTATTGCTTAACGCATTGTAAGCCGCCCTGAGTCTCTGGAGAAGGGCGGCATATAAATCGAACCAATAAATAAATCACTCTACAGTCCTTCCCAAGACACTAAAAGAGCTCAAATAAATTTGTAAAGTCATTTCTAAAAACTTGGGGAGGTCCCTTACCTTCGTTTTTCATGATATAATCAACTATCTGTCCCACCGTGTCGCTGTTTTCATTGACGCTGTCGTTCAATTCTAAAAGTAAAAACAAAACAAAACAAAAAACAAACCTCAAAAAGTAACTTTTGTTCCTGGAAAGCAGCGATAAAACGACGTGACAACAGCATTTTCCAAAATAGCGTATGAAGCAGGGATTAAAATCACTATCTCTGAAAAACAGCTTGAAGGGGAGAGAGGAGGGTTGATTGTTATCAAAAATTGGTATGGCTGAAAAAAAAAAAAGCAAAACTAAAAAAATAAAAGGCAAACGAGTCATTTCTTCCTATTTCTCCTATTTGGCAACATTAAAAATATGTTGAGACTCTAGAAAGAGTGCAGAGAAGAGCAACTAAGATGATGAGGGGACTGGAGGCTAAAACATACGATGAATGGTTGCAGGAACTGGGCATGGCTAGTCTAGTGAAGAGAAGGACCAGGGGAGACAGGATAGCAGTCTTCCAATATTTGAGGGGGTTGCCATCAAGAAGAGAGGCTCAACCTATTCTCCAAAGCCCCTGAAGGCAGGACAAGAAGCAATGGGTGGAAACTAATCAAGGAGAGAAGCAACTTAGAACTAAGGAGAAATTTCCGGACAGTTAGAACAATTAATCAGTGGAATGACTTGCCTCCAGAAATTGTGGATGCTCTAACACTGGAAGTTTTTAAGAAGAGATTGGATAACCATCAGTCTGAAATGGTATAAGGTTTCCTGCTTAAGCAGGGGGTTGGACTAGAAGACCTCCAAGGTCCCTTCCAACTCTGTTATTGTCTGTTCTATGTTCTTTGAAAGAATACAGAAACAGCAACAAAGATGATAAGTGTCCGGAAGTTAAACCGTAAAATGAATGACTGAGGGAAACTAGGTATGTCTAGTTTGATGAAAAGAAGGACTAGAGGTGACATGATAGCAGTCTTCCAATATCTCAGGGGGTTTCCACAAAGAAGAGGGAGTCAAGCTCTTCTCCAAAGCACCTGAAGGCAGGACAAGAAGCAATGGGTAGAAACTAATCAAGGAGAGAAGCAACCTAGAACTAAGGAGAAATTTCCTGACAGTTAGAGCAATTAATCAGTGGAACAAGAAGTTGCGAATGCTCCAACACTGGAATTTTTTAAGAAGAGGTTGGACAACCATTTGTCTGAAATAGTATAGGGTCTCCTGCTTGAGTTTGGATTAGAAGACCTCCAGGGTTGATTCCAACTCTGTAATTCTATGTTCTTTGGAAAAAGTGCAGAGAAGCGCATCAAAGATGATTAGGGTGCTGGAGATTACACCATAAGATGAATGATTGAGGGAATGGATGGATGGATGGATGGATGGAAGGAAGGAAGGAAGGAAGGAAGGAAGGAAGGAAGGAAGGAAGGAAGGAAGAAAGAAAGACAGAGGGAAGGAGGGAGGGAGAAGAAAGACAGGCAGGGACAAGGAAGGAAGGAAGAAAGGAAGAAGGAGGGAGGGAGGGAGGGAGGGAGAAGGCAGGCGGAAGGAAGGAAAGAGGGAGGGACGGAGGGGAGGAGAAGAAAAGCAGGCAGGCAGGCAGAAGGAAAGAAAGGAAGGAAAGAAGGAAGGGAGGGAGGAAGGAAGTAAGGGAGGGAGGGAGGGAGGGAGAAAGAAAGAAAGAAAGAAAGAAAGAAAGAAAGAAAGAAAGAGGGAGGAAGGGGGGAGCAGGCAGGCAGAAGGAAGGAAAGAAAGAAAGAGGGAGGGAAGGAGGGAAGGAGAAGAAAAGCAGGCAGGCAGGCAGAAGGAAAGAAAGGAAGGAAAGAAGGAAGGGAGGGAGGAAGGAAGTAAGGGAGGGAGGGAAGGAGGGAGGGAGAAAGAAAGAAAGAAAGAAAGAAAGAAAGAAAGAAAGAAAGAAAGAAAGAAAGAAAGAGGGAGGAAGGGGGGAGCAGGCAGGCAGAAGGAAGGAAAGAAAGAAAGAGGGAGGGAAGGAGGGAAGGAGAAGAAAAGCAGGCAGGCAGGCAGGCAGAAGGAAAGAAAGAAAGAAAGGGAGGGAGGGAGGGAGGGAGGGAGGGAGAAAGAAAGAAAGAAAGAAAGAAAGAAAGAAAGAAAGAAAGAAAGAGGGAGGAAGGGGGGAGCAGGCAGGCAGAAGGAAGGAAAGAAAGAAAGAGGGAGGGAAGGAGGGAAGGAGAAGAAAAGCAGGCAGGCAGGCAGGCAGAAGGAAAGAAAGAAAGAAAGGGAGGGAGGGAGGGAGGGAGGGAGGGAGGGAGAAAGAAAGAAAGAAAGAAAGAAAGAAAGAAAGAAAGAAAGAAAGAAAGAAAGAAAGAACTAGGAGTGACACGAAAACAATATGTGTTCCAATATCTCAGGGGCTGCCACAAAGAAGAGGGGGTCAATCCATTCTCCAAAGCACCAGAAGGCAGGACAAGAAGCAACGGATGGAAACTAATCAAGGAGAGAAGCAACCTAGAACTCAGGAAAACCCAAAACCGTTCCTCTGTTCCTGTATGAATACAAAAACAACTTTTTTTAAAAAAAAAATGTCTGTTCCTTACCTATCTTTTCCCCCAGCTGTTCGTCTTCTTCCTCGGCTTCGGTTGTACACCGATAGCCCTTTTTCTTTAGCACGTGGCAAATTAAAATCCCTAACAGCCCCATGAGGAAGAATACCGGAATCAGGAAATAGGCGATATATTCAAGGTGTCCTCCTCCATCTTTGGGAGAGCCGTTTTCGGATTTATTGGTCGCGCTTCCAAAACTGGGGCTTGCCAAGGCTTCAGGGGCTCCTAGGGAAACAGAAGGCGAAAGAGGCCACCGCGTCAGTCAAATCTACCCTTGGATAATGCAACAGGTCAAACATCTAAAGAACTTTTCTTTCTGATAAAAGAACTACGAGCACGTATGGTGGCTCATCCTATCTCTCAGAGCCAGGCGGCTTGGTGGCGGGATTCAGCCGGTTCGGGCGAAACGGTTGTTAAAATTGCTGACTGGCCCCACCCCTCCCCGGAGTCCCCACATGCCCCGTTTTGGCTCCCAGATAAGTGCAGGGAGGCCTACTAGGCCCAAAACGGGGTGTGAGAGGGTGCGGTGTGCCCGTCCCCCCCCTCCCTCAGGCCCATTTTGGCTCCCAGGAAGCTGCAGGAGGCTGAGTGCTGCCTATCACACCCCATGGCCACACCCACTATGGCCACGCCCACCGAGCTGGTCATTAGGACAGAGAACTGTTTGTTAAATGAATTGAATCCCACCTTTGTGTATGTGTGTGTGTGTGTTTGTGTGTGTGTATAATTTATATTTCGCTGATAAAGAAATATCAGCGAAATATAAATTTGGTATAAAAATGGTTTGTCCTGAATGTGATCGCTTGAGGGATCCTGGATTGGAGCTGAAAGGCAAAAGGGATGCAGTTTGTTCCCTCCCACATGCCGGGGTAGACCAGGTGTCTCGATAGAAAAACACTTAATCTCTCCCCTGGCTCAAGCTGATGAAGGGAGGAGAACTTGTGGCTCAGAGGTTAATACAACGGCCTAACATGCAGGCAGCCCAAGTTCGAATCCAAATAAGGGTCTGGCTAGCTGATGAGAGCTAAATAGCTTGAAATAGATCTATACTAGTCTCCCTTTATTTCTTTATCAGCGAAATATAAATTTGGTATAAAATGGTTTGTCGTGAATGCGACAGCTTGAGGGATCCTGGATTGGAGCTGAAAGGCGAAAGGGATGCAGTATGCTCCCTCCCACATGCTGGGGTAGACCAGGTGCCTTGATATATATAAAGTGTTTTTCTATCAAGCGAAATATAAATTAGACACACACACACATATATTATATGTGTGTGTGTGTGTGTGTGTGTTCCTTTTTCGTAGGCTTTTATGTGCATATTCTTTCTAGCCAGGTTTTACCTACGTAAACTAAGATGTTATACTTCTGTGAAATCTCATTCACAAGTTTCTGGGCTTTTTGTTTCTTGCTGACAGACAGCAACTCTGTGCTGCTCTTTGGGAGACTCAGTACCTTTACAGGAAGGATACTTGAGAAGAGGGTGTGGCTCACTGATGAAGCCTTATAAGGCAGAAATAGCTATCTGAGTCTCCCAAAGAGCAGCACAGAGTTGCTGTCTGTCAGCAAGAAACAAAAAGCCCAGAAACTTGTGAATGAGATTTCACAGAACCAGGGCTGTATAACATCTTAGCTTACGTAGGTAAAACCTGGCTAGAAAGAATATGCATATATGTGTGTGTGTGCGTGTGTGTGTGTGTGTGTGTGTGTGTAAAATAAATACATGATTGTTACAGGGAGGAGTCATGAGATGAGGGTGTGGCTAACTGAAGAAGACAAACTAGTCAGAAATAGATCTATCTTAGTCTCCCTTAAGTCTCACAACAGACAGCAAAATGCTGCTTTGATGTCTGATAAAGCCTAGAAACTAGTGAATGAGATTCCACTGAACTATGGCTGTAGAAACATCTTGATTTACGTAGGAAAAACCTGCTGAAAGAAAAATACACATAAAGACCTACGAAAAGAGAATTATATATATATATATATATATATATATATATATATATATATACATACATACATACATACATACATACATATACACACACGCATATTAATATACAAATATACACACACACATATTAATTTCATTTTGCAGACAAGGTTCTTATGTGTTTAGATACTTTCATTGTAAAGATCCTTTGGTGGCCAATACAGCTAGTCCTCGACGTACAGCTGCAACAGAGCTCCGAATTCCTGTTAAGTGAGCTTCACCCCAATTTTACGACCTTTCTTGCAGCAGCTGTTTGGTTAGCAACGCAGTCGTTAAGTCTAGCTTCCCTGTGAACTTGGCTCATTGGAAGTTCGCCAAAGGGGATTATGGGACACACACACACCCCACGAGACAATGCAACCGTCATAAATATGAATCCGTTGCTAAGCGGAGTCTGAATTTCGATCACGTGACCCTGGGGACGCCGCAATGATCATTAAGTGTGAAAAACAGTCGTAAGTCGCTTCTTTCAGTGCCGCTGTAACTTCAAATGGTCACTAAACGAACTGTTGTAAGACGAGGAGTGCTGGTGCAACAATCTCTATAGATTTAAAGTCTGTTCTATAGTCCATTTCTATGTCAGTAAATCAGAGTGCATTTTTGCTGTTACACGGTATTTGGGGGGTATCATTTTAAACCTTTTAAATGAGTAGAAAGAATATCTTTGATTTACCAAGGATCTGACCTTAAAAAAGATTTTTTTTTTCCTCCTCTCTATACACTAATAAATAAGATGAAAATATAGATACTTTATTAGCTACTGACCAGTAGGGGTCACTACACAATCAGGAGATTTTAGGCCTATCTTCCACAGAGGTTTGTACCCATCAACTGGGCAAATTATATATACTTTAATACATTTAAGCTTACCCAAGCTGGCAGGAACGGAAATCTTATAAGAGTTAATGCAAGTGTGTCTTCGATCTATCGTAGCAGAAATATTCTGATTTTTGTGAGTCTTGGCTTCAAGCAGGGGTGAAATGCTCCCGGTTTGGACCGGATCGCCCGATCCGGTAGCGATGGAGGCGGGTGGTTCGGAGAACCAGTAGCAAAAATCTCTGCCCCCCGCCCCCCCCAGCAGCTGAGCCGCACAATCAACAGAGGCTTTTTTAAAAAAAAAATTAAAAGCATTTTTTCTACAACGTCTTCAGCGGAAAAAAAATGCTTTTAAAAGTAAAAAAAAAAGCCTCTGATGATCGGGCGGCTCAGCTGGGATCGTCAAATGCTTTTAAAAGCCTCTGATGATCCCAGCTGAGCTGCCTGATCATCAGAGGCTTTTTTGCTTTTAAATGCCTCTGACGATCCCAGCTGAGTTGCCTGATTGGCAGAGGCTTTTTTTCTTTTAAATGCCTCTGACGATCCCAGCTGAGTTGCCTGATCGGCACAGGCTTTTTTTCTTTTAAATGCCTCTGACGATCCCAGCTGAGTTGCCTGATCGGCAGAGGCTTTTTTTCTTTTAAATGCCTCTGACGATCCCAGCTGAGTTGTCTGATCGGCACAGGCTTTTGAAAGAAAAAAAAAGCCTCTGCCGATCAGGCAACTCAGCTGGGATCGTCAGAGCCTTTTGAAAGCATTTATTACAACCTCTTCGCCGAAGAGGTTGTAGAAAAAATGGTTTTAAAAGTAAAAAAAAAAAAAAATTGGCCATGCCCACCCAGTCACATTACCCCCCTCCCACCCCACCAAGCTACGCCCACAGAACCGGTAGTAACAAATTTTAGATTTCACCACTGGCTTCAAGGCTAGAGACCTTAAGACTGGTGGCTCAGTGGCGAAGACGCTGAGCTTGTCAATCAAAAAGGTCGGCAGTTTCGGTGATTTGAATCCCTAGTATAGGTCTCCTGCGTGAGTAGGGGGCTAAATTAGATGACCTCCAAGGTCCCTTCCATCTCTGTTACTGTTACAATAAGGATGGCTGTGTAACCAAAATAGTTATTCCACTAAGCCAGAGGTGGAGAATCATGGGCCCTTTAAGACTTTTGGACTTCAACTCCCAGAATTCCTGAGCTCAGGAATTCTGGGAGTTGAAGTCCAAAAGTCTTAAAGGGCCATCGTTCCCCACTCCCTTGCACTAAGTCATTCCAATTCAGCAAAAGATAAATAAGCAGAGGAAAATTGTAGGTTTGATCTCAGATTCCATCTTGAATCAAGAACAGGAGCATCCTCGGAAGACCTGAAGGGCCAGGTTAGGGATGAGATCATTTTATTCCCTTCTCCCAAAACTCAAAGTAACTTACATGGGGGAGATCCCTTCATTTTATCCCTACCTCTTCACCAAAACAACAAAATTAATAAAATACTGTGACAGGAAGTCCAATATTGCAACCACCGTACTAAATGGTGTTTGCTATTGCTTTTACAAACAAAAAACAAACAAAAAAAGTTTTAAAAAGTATCTTTACTAGCAACAAACTGAAAATCCAATAAAAAATAAACCAGCAAGAGGAAGGAACTAAGTTAAGGATGTTACAGACACCAGTAAATTGTTCTTTTGCACTTTATTTTCTCCCAAATGATTCCTTTAGGTAATTAAACATGATGTCAGATCACTTCCATAACAGGAGAAGAGAGGGAAGAGAGAAGGGGAGGGGAGGGAAGAGGGAGAGAAGGGGGAGGGAAGAGAAGGAAAGGAATGGAAAAATAGGAAAGGAAATATAGGAAGGGAAGGGAAGGAAGAAAAGAGGAAGGGAAGAGAAGGGAAGGAAAGGAAAGGAAAGGAAGAAAAGAGGAAGGGAAGGGAAGGAAAGGAAGAAAAGAGGAAGGGAAGGGAAGGGAAGGGAAGGGAAGGGAAGGAAAGGAAAGGAAAGGAAAGGAAAGGAAAGGAAAGGAAAGGAAAGGAAAGGAAAGGAAAGGAAGAAAAGAGGAAGGGAAGGGAAGGGAAGGAAGAAAAGAGGAAGGGAAGGAAAGGAAAGGAAGAAAAGAGGAAGGGAAGGGAAGGGAAGGAAGAAAAGAGGAAGGGAAGGGAAAGGAAAGGAAAGGAAGGGAAAATAGGAAAGGAAAGGAAAAATAGGATAGGATAGGATAGGATAGGATAGGATAGGATAGGATAGGATAGGATAGGATAGGATAGGATAGGAAAGGAAAGGAAAGGAAAGGAAAATAGGAAAGAAAAGGAAAGGGAGGGAAGAGAAGGAAAGGAAGGAAAGGAAAGGAAGGGAAGGGAAGGGAAGGGAAGGGAAGGGAAGGAAAGGAAGAAAAGAGGAAGGGAAGGGAAGGAAAGGAAGGGAAGGGAAAATAGGAAAGGAAAGGAAAGGAAAAATAGGATAGGATAGGATAGGATAGGATAGGATAGGATAGGATAGGATAGGAAAGGAAAGGAAAGGAAAGGAAAGGAAAGGAAAGGAAAATAGGAAAGAAAAGGAAAGGGAGGGAAGAGAAGGAAAGGAAGGAAAGGAAGGAAAGGAAGGGAAGGGAAGGGAAGGGAAGGGAAGGAAGAAAAGAGGAAGGGAAGGGAAGGGAAGGAAGGGAAGGGAAAATAGGAAAGGAAAGGAAAGGAAAAATAGGATAGGATAGGATAGGATAGGATAGGATAGGAAAGGAAAGGAAAGGAAAGGAAAGGAAAGGAAAGGAAAGGAAAGGAAAGGAAAGGAAAGGAAAATAGGAAAGAAAAGGAAAGGGAGGGAAGAGAAGGAAAGGAAGGAAAGGAAAGGAAGGGAAGGGAAGGGAAGGGAAGGGAAGGAAAGGAAAGGAAGAAAAGAGGAAGGGAAGGGAAGGAAAGGAAGGGAAGGGAAAATAGGAAAGGAAAGGAAAGGAAAAATAGGATAGGATAGGATAGGATAGGATAGGATAGGATAGGATAGGAAAGGAAAGGAAAGGAAAGGAAAGGAAAGGAAAGGAAAGGAAAGGAAAGGAAAGGAAAGGAAAATAGGAAAGAAAAGGAAAGGGAGGGAAGAGAAGGAAAGGAAAGGAAGGAAAGGAAAGGAAGGGAAGGGAAGGGAAGGGAAGGGAAGGGAAGGGAAGGGAAGGGAAGGAAGAAAAGAGGAAGGGAAGGGAAGGAAAGGAAGGGAAGGGAAAATAGGAAAGGAAAGGAAAAATAGGATAGGATAGGATAGGATAGGATAGGATAGGATAGGATAGGATAGGATAGGATAGGAAAGGATAGGAAAGGAAAGGAAAGGAAAGGAAAGGAAAGGAAAGGAAAGGAAAGGAAAGGAAAATAGGAAAGAAAAGGAAAGGAAGGGAAGGGAAAATAGGAAAAGAAAGGAAAGGAATGGAAAGGAAAAATAGGATAGGATAGGATAGGATAGGATAGGATAGGATAGGATAGGATAGGATAGGATAGGAAGAAAAATATTTCAAACCAAGTTCTCCTCCGGAAGACATCTGACTAACTTGCAAAGCCAAAAATAACCCAAAAACTATTTTGTTGGGAGTCTTTCCAATCATGTCCAATAAGCTGTGATTTTGGACTTCCCAGAGATGAAATCAATTTTCAACCTGCATCAGAACAGTAAAATGCATTATTTTTCGCCTTCCTGTTTCTGCTGAATTTGCTATTCAAGAACTGGACAAATCCAGGAAATGGATTTCCTCTTGAAATCCACAGGACTCTCTTGTATGGTACAATAGAAACCTAAGCTGACCATTGGCTGTTTCTTTTGGAGAATCAGCCAAAGAATTTTCTTTTTCCTTGTCATTACGATAAAGGATAACCATTTTTTAAAAAATAAAAATAAAAATCAAGGAGTTACCTACTTTACAGTATTGATCAGTGCAATTCGCTGTTCAGCTTGAAAATCAAAATGCAACCTCATCCTTTCTTCGGATTGGAACTGAAGTTACATACAGGCAGTCCTCGACTTATGACCAACATTGAACCCAACTTTTCTGTTGGTGAGCGAAACGTTGGTTAAGTTGATTTTGCCCCCATTTTACCACCGTTGTTAAGTGAATCACTGCAGTGATTAAATTAGCAACACGGTTGTTAAGTGAATCTGGCTATCCCCGTTGACTTTGCTCGTCAGGAGGTCGCAAAAGGGGATCAGGTGTAACCGTCATAAATAGGAGTCTGTTGCCAAGCATCTGAATTTTTTTTTTTTAAAGAACAGCCAACTTTATTTTCTCTTGGGCTTGCCCCATTATTGTATGTTCAATTTAAAATATTTTTTATTATAGTTCCCCCCAAAAAAGAAACAAACACAAATGTATAATAGTTTTTCTATCACATTTCCACAGTGCTGGAAATGTGGGCATAGCAATGGAACCTACTTCCACCAATGGTGGACATGTCCACTGGCAGCTAAATATTGGATGAAAATAGGACGATGGTTGCTTGAAATTACACATTGTAGAGTGGAACTGAAACCTGAAACCTTTTTGTTGGGGGTTAGACCCGTAAATATTGGATTGATTAAATGCTATCTGATGCTGCACATAACGACTGCAGGGAGACTGGCATTCACACAAGAATGGAAGAATGAGGACTTACCGACGGACTCAAAAATAATTTATAAAATCATGGAATGTGCAGAGTCCGACAGACTTACAAAACTGATCAAGGGTAAAAGAGACTCAGATTTTTATAGTAGTTGGAACATGTGGTATGATTGGATCCAGAAACAAGGGGAGAGAGACAAAGGATAATGTTGGATTATAATTATAGATGATGGTATAATTATGGTAATCAATAAGTATTGGAAATGTAAATTTGTATATAAGAATCTGTAAATAGTTTCTATTTTTATTTTCTGATTATTGGTGTATATATACATGGATATTTTGGTGATGTTACACCAAGCATCTGAATTTTGATCACATGACCACAGGGAATGCTGCAACGGTCGTAAGTGTGAAAAACGGTCGTAAGTCACTTTTTCCAGTGCCCTTCTAACTTCAAACGGTCACTAAATGAACTGTTGTAAATTGAAGACTACCTGTACTGAGTCTACATTTGCTGTACCAGTCACTAAATCATAAATTTCCCTCTGTTTTCATAGCTTTCAGGGGAAACTGTGGTTATTTCTCATCTTGTTTTATCTTTTAAGGATCTTTTTATCTTTTTCTAGCTCCTTCACCCTTTAGAAACCTGCTGTAGCTGTTTGTTTCTACCTCACCCCTAAATGCTACCGAAATACAGGCGTTCATTTTTCTCTACTCCGAGAGCCCTTCCTTCAAACCGCTCCCTAGCTTCCCACCCCTTATTTATTTGATTTTTATCTATCTTTATTACTTGATAAGTAACTCCAGGCGATGAGCACACTAATGCTGCTTCCTCATTCTATTTTCCCAACAACCTTGTCGAATGAGTTGGGTTTACTCGTCCAAAGTCATCCAGTGTGTAAGGAGGAACTAGAACTCAGTCTCCTAGTGATTGGCCCAAAGTCACCAAGCCAACTTTCATGCCTAAGGCAGGACTAGAACTCACAGTCTCCTAGTGACTGGGCCAAGGTCACCCAGCTGTCTTTCATGTCTAAGAGAGGACTAGAACTCACAGTCTCCTGGTGATTGGCCCAAAGTCACCCAACTGACTTTCATGTCTAAGAGAGGACTAGAACTCACAGTCTCCTGGTGATTGGCCCAAAGTCACCCAACTGACTTTCATGTCTAAGAGAGGACTAGAACTCAAGAGTATCCTGGTGATTGGCCCAAAGTCACCCAGCCGGTTTTCATGCCTAAGGCAGGACTAGAACTCACAGTCTCCTAGTGACTGGGCCAAGGTCACCCAGCTGTCTTTCATGTCTAAGAGAGGACTAGAACTCACAGTCTCCTGGTGATTGGCCCAAAGTCACCCAACTGACTTTCATGTCTAAGAGAGGACTAGAACTCACAGTCTCCTGGTGATTGGCCCAAAGTCACCCAACTGACTTTCATGTCTAAGAGAGGACTAGAACTCAAGAGTATCCTGGTGATTGGCCCAAAGTCACCCAGCCGGTTTTCATGCCTAAGGCAGGACTAGAACTCACAATCTCCTGGTGACTGGCCCAACGTCACCCAGCTGTCTTTCATGACGAGAGGACTAAAACTCACAATCTCCTAGTGATTGGCCCAAAGTCACTCAGCCAGTTTTCATACCTAAGGTAGGACTAGAACTCACAATCTCCTGGTGACTGGCCCAACGTCACCCAGCTGTCTTTCATGACGAGAGGACTAAAACTCACAATCTCCTAGTGATTGGCCCAAAGTCACTCAGCCAGTTTTCATACCTAAGGTAGGACTAGAACTCACAATCTCCTGGTGACTGGCCCAACGTCACCCAGCTGTCTTTCATGACGAGAGGACTAAAACTCACAATCTCCTGGTGACTGGCCCAAAGTCACCCAGCTGACTTTCATACCTAAGGCAGGACTAGAACTCACAGTCTCTCTATTTCTAGGCCAGCTCCTTAACCATTATACCAAACTGTCTTAGATTCATGTTTTCTACCCTCCGGAATTTGAATTCTGTCTCCTTCCCTTTATCCTTCCTTCGGGTAATTCACTTTTTCATCTTGAAGTGATTGTTTTGGCCATTTAGTCCAATTCTTAGCCATTCTTTCTTTTCCAAGAAACTGGACATTACTCCCAAAATTCACTTTTCCTAAACTGCAAAATATGGCTCAGTGACGATTAGCGCAAATTGTTTCCCTGGTTATCTTAACTTTGTTTGGTCTATGTCAAGTTCTGAATTGTAATTTTTAAAAGAGAATGAATGCCTCCTCACATCTTTTGTCAAGAGTTATGTGTGGCATGCTGAATTCAAATTCCTCTTCCTAGCTTGGAAAAAGAACAATACACAATTACAAATAAAAGTCACCAACTTTTTATAAAGCATACTGCTATAAATAGTCTTCTGCATTTCCAGAATGTATGCATGAATCTGACTCAAAATAAAAATCTGAACTAATGTGAGATTATCTATGGAGATTCTCAGTCACCCAGGTCATAATTGTCCCAAAAGTGGTTTTTCAAAAGGCGACGGGACTTTGTTTTTCCTTGAAGACATTTCACTTCTCATCCAAGAAGCTTCTTCAGTTCTGACTGAAGAATTTCTTCAATTCTTCTTCAGAAGTGAAGAAGCTTCTTGGATGAGAAGCAAAACATCTTCAGAGTGGGGAAAAAAGTCCAGTTGCCATTTGAAAAATCACTTTTGGGATAAAGAGAGATTGCGTTTAATGTTAGTCTGAAAACTTCAGAATAAATAATCTTGGCTATCCCTTGTCTCCAACTTCCCAGACATTATCCAAACAAAATTCTACAGAACAGATTATACTTTTTTCAAAAAATAAATAAATCACAACTTCATCATTAAAACCACTTGAAATAGTTCCAGAAGAGCACAAAAACTCCTCATTATACATGTATTTTCTTTTAAATCCTTTAAAATGCAAAGTGAATCTTTTTCTCCAAATTTTCTTTTCGGAAAGCAAAATGAAAAGCGTACCCAGGAAGCAAAATTAAGAGGAAAAAAAATGAAACCATGTAAATAAAAAAGGAAGTTCTCTTTTAAATAAGAGTCACATGGTATATTATTTCCTGTGTAGGAAAAAATAAAAGCGAGTTATGAACAAATACCCATATCCTACAAAGGGAATCAGAAAATGTGTCATCGGAATCCATCGTCCACCCAGCATTAGTCAATTTCCTTAAACCAAAGGTTTAAGCTATAAAATATGGTAATATTCTTTTTTTGTGTGTGTGTGTAATTTATATTTTGTTCAATAAAAAGCTAAAAACACAAAACTCCCCAAAAAATTGTAACAGGAACCAAGCAACAAAAATAATAAATACAAAATTTTAAAAAATGCATTTAAAAAACAAGCACATAAACATTTATGATGCCCCCTAGTTGAATAAAAGACAGTAATATTCTTTATACTTTGTGTGTATATTAGCAAATGTGATTTACTAATCATTTTTGTCCTGCTTTCCTGTGTAAATAGGGGGGGGGAAATGCAGACTCAATATCATTTTTTAAAAAAAAAACAATATTGGAGAATGTGGGTGTGTGTTGACTACTTGGCAACATTTTTGTGGGTGGATTGTCGTGATTTTTTCCTAGGCCAAAAGCAGGGGAAGTGGGGGGGGTTGCATGCATGCATAATTATATGCCCCCCCGCCCTCCATACATGCGCGTGTGACTCCCCCCCCCCACGTTCCCCCCGCTTTTGGCACTTAATGGCACAGTGGACCCGGTAGGCCTGTTTTTTGCTCTCCCCAGGCTCCAGAGCCTCTCTAGGATTCTGGGGAGGGCGAAAACTGCCTTCCCCACCACCCCAGAGGCCCTACGGAGGCCGGAAATGGCCCATTTGCTGACTTCTGGTTCCCCCCCCCCGGAGAGGCTCTGGAGCATGGGGAGAGCAAAAAACGGGCCTTCCCCACCCCCACCCCTCCAGAGGCAGGAAACAACCTGTTTCCCTATTTCTGGTGGGCCCAGAAGGCCTGAAAATCAGCTGGCCGGGGCGTGCATGCGCACTGGAGCTAAGCTCGCGTGCCCACCAATATGGCTCCATGTGCCACGTGTGGCACCCGTGCCATAAGTTCGCCATCACGGACATAGAATATTATAGAATAATAGTACTGGAAGGGACCTTGGAGGTCATCTAGTCCAACCCCCTGTAACGGTCGTTTGAAAAACGGTCGTAAGTCACTTTTTCCAGCGCTCTTATGATTCTGAACGGTCATTAAATGAATTCTTGTACGTCAAAACGACGTTTCCAAGATGGTTTTAAAAAGTGACAAAACTCTAAAGGGATTTTTTTAAACGAACTACAAAACTCAAACTGCGCAGAAGTCAACTTTAAAAGTAACAGAGTTGGAAGGGACATTATTATTATTATTATTATTATTATTATTATTATCGGAACTTGCAAATTGAAGTTGAGCGACTGTGGAAAAAGAAATCGTGTGTTGTCCCGATTGTAATTGGAGCCCTTGGAGCAATACCCAAAGGGCTACCCCGCTATTTAGAAATTCTAAATTTGCCGGACTTGAACATTTTGACTCTACAAAAAACCACCTTACTCGGAACAGCTTACATCCTCCGACGATACCTTAACAGTTCCTAGGTCCTTGGTTAGGACTCGAGCTGCTGAGCTATTAACCAGCCTCAAAGGCTGTGAATCTCACTAAAGATTAACCAATAATAATAATAATAATAATAATAATAATAATAATAATAATAAATCTCACTAAAGCAAATTAATCAAAAGAATAAACTTCCTTCCTTCAATCCTTCCAAATGCATACCCAAATGTCATAGACATTTTATGAACCTCACTTTATGGGGAGATCCAAAAATATTTCCATGAATGTAATGAAACTATATTCAAGATTGTGATGCACAACGTAGAAGAATTTGAAGAATGAGGAATTTTGGCAGAATTCGTTAATCCTTCTCTCTCCAACTTTATTTCTACCGCCCTGAACTCGCTTAAATAACTTCCAACATTGCAAGGCTGTATTTAAAAACAACAAACCATATTCCTTCCACCCACCATTTAATCTTCCTTTTGTGCAACTCCCAAACAACCGCGTGATATGCAATTAGGTAGAGAAAATTCCTAAACAAAGGTAGATTAATTAGCAGTGGTTACAAGCTATTGCATGAGATGGAACTGTTTAACTGTCCATGAGATTCAAATAAGAGTTTTCAGTGCATGCGGATTTCTGCTGGGTATATTTCAAGCAATCAAATTAATATTTATTATATATTATATACATATACATATACATATACATATACATATATACGTATGTATGTATGTATGTGTGTATGTATGTATGTGTGTATGTATGTATGTGTGTATATATATATATATATATATATATATATCATATATCATATATCATATATCATATATCATATATCTTGTTTCCCCCAAAATAAGACATCCCCTGATGATAAGCCCAATTGGGCTTTTGAGCGCATGGCCAAGCGCTTATTTCAGGGTTCAAAAAAATATAAGACAGGGTCTTATTTTTGGGGAAACATGGTATTATATATTATATTAATTATATATTATATTATACTATACTAAATTTTACCATTACTGTACTATACCTATATCATTATAATATACTATATACTATACTATTACTATTATTATTACTATACTATTACTATACTATGCTATTACTATTTATTACTATTCCTATACCATTTACTATTACTATTACTATACCTATTACCTATATTACTATACTACTATACTATTACTATACAATAGTATTGCTATACTATTACTATTTATTACTATTTATTATTACTATATTATTAATATACTATACTATAACTATACTATTACTGTTTATTACTACTGCTATTACTATTTATTATTATTACTACTATACTATTGCTATTACTATTTATTATTATCACTATACCCATTACCTATACTAAAACTATAGCTTCCTAGGGATAAACTGGAGAGCATTGTAAGTACCCTGTTTTACCTAAAATAAGACATCCCCTGATAATAAGCCCAATCGGGCTTTTGAGCTCTTGCCCTAAAATAAGCCCCTCCTGAAAATAAGTCCGCCCTGAAAATATTTAAACGCATGTGGAGCCGGTCCCCACCATTTCCTCAGGTTTCTTCCATGCGCCCCAAAATAATAAGACCTCCCAAAAAATAAGGCCAAGCGCTTATTTCGGGGTTCAAAAAAATATAAGACAGGGTCTTATTTTCAGGGAAACACGGTAGTAGCCTATGCCCCATCCGGGTACCAAAATGCCCTCGAAAAAGTAGGGGGAAATTGGACAAATGTTCATCCAAGCGCAGAAGAGAAGAGTAACAAAAATGATGAGGTGTCCAGAGGCTAAATTATATGACGAACAGTTGCAGGAATTGGGAGCAAATAGTCCTCGACTTACGACCACAATCGAGTGATTTTTGCTCCGTTATACGACTTTCCTCGTATAACGTCACACTCGTTCAGCAAAATCACTGCAGTTGTGACCTTAGGAACATGGTGATGATGTGAATCTGGATTCCTCACTGACCTTCCTCACTGAAGGTGGCACAAGGGGGATGTCATGATTCTCCCCACCCCCGGACACTGCAACGGTCATAAATGTGAGTTGCCAATTTTGATCACATGATCTTGGGGACGCCGCAACGGTCCGTATGCATGAGAAACGGTCACGAGTCACGCTTTTTTCAGCGCCATTGTAACTTTGAATGGTCAAACTAAATGGACTATTGTAAGTCGAGGACTATGTGTATATCCAGTCTAACAAAGAGAGGGACTAGGGGTGACATGATAGTCTTCCAATATCTCAGGGGCTGCCCCAAAGAAGAGGGAGTCAAGCTATTCTCCAAAGCACCTGAGGGTAGGAGAAGAAGCAATGGGTGGAAACTGATCAAGGAGAGAAGCAACATAGAAATAAGGAGAAATTCCCTGACAGTTAGAATAATTAATCTGCGGAACAACTTGCCACCAGAAGTTGTGAATGCTCCAACACTGGAGGTTTTTAAGAAGAGATTGGATAACCATTTGTCTGAAGTGGTGTAGGGCAGTGATGGCTAACCTTTTTGCTGTCATATGCCAAAAGCAGGGGGAGGTGGAGGGGATCATGCGGGTGCTTGCCCACACCCATAATTCAATGCACCGTGCCCCCCCGCGCATGCTCGTGCAACACCCCGGCTCCCCCCGCTTTTGGCACAAGATGGCATGGTAGGCCCGGTAGGCCCATTTTTCACCCTTCCCAGGCTCCAGAGGCTTTCTTGGAGCTTGGGGAGGGCAAAAACAGCCTTCCTCACTCTCCTGGAGGCCCTCCGGAGGCCAGAAATAGCTTGTTTCCCAACTTCCGGTGGGCCCGGAAGGCTGTTTTTCACCCTCCCCAGGCTCCTGAGGCTTTCTAGGAGCCTGGGGAGGGTGAAAACAGCCTTCCCCACCCACCCTGAGGCTTTCTAGGAGCCTGGGGAGGGTGAAATCCCCACACATATACCCCTCAGGCCCGTTTCCTGACTTCCGGTGGGACCGGAAGGCTGTTTTTCACCCTCCCCAGGCTCCAGAGGCTTTCTAGGAGCCTGGGGAGGGTGAAAACAGCCTTCCCCACCCACCCTGAGGCTTTCTAGGAGCCTGGGGAGGGTGAAATCCCCACACATATACCCCTCAGGCCCGTTTCCTGACTTCCGGTGGGACCGGAAGGCTGTTTTTCACCCTCCCCAGGCTCCAGAGGCTTTCTAGGAGCCTGGGGAGGGTGAAAACAGCCTTCCCCACCCACCCTGAGGCTTTCTAGGAGCCTGGGGAGGGTGAAATCCCCACACATATACCCCTCAGGCCCGTTTCCTGACTTCCGGTGGGACCGGAAGGCCGTTTTTCACCCTCCCCAGGCTCCAGAGGCTTTCTAGGAGCCTGGGGAGGGTGAAAACGGCCTTCCCCACCCACCCTGAGGCTCTCAGGAGGCCAGAGATGACCCATTTCCCGACTTCCGATGAGACCAGAAGGCCCGAAAATCAGCTGGCCGGCGCGCGAATGCACGGTGCAGCTGATCTAGGGCGATGGCTTGCATGCCCACAGATATGGCTCCGTGGCACGCGTGCCATAGGTTCGCCGTCCCGGGTGTAGGGTCTCCTGCCTAAGCAGGGGGTTGGATTAGAAGACCTCCAAGGTCCCTTCCAACTCTGTCATTTTGTATTCCGTATTTTTCTCCCTCTCTCAAAACATCAGCAGTAGAATCGGACAAATCGTAAAGGCATGTTAAAAATGGTGTTTTGTTTTTTTTCTTTCTTGTTAGGAAAGAGAAATGGAACTGGAAAAACAGAAACCTAAGGCCCGTTTCAGGATGAAACCAACTTGCAGCCGACCGATAAAGATTTGTACCTGTCTTGAAATCACAACTTCACCTAACTGAAAGGCAGGCCTGTAGGGGAGTGGGCGAGCCCCAGTTGAACATTCCTGCCATTAACACAACTGCGTACCAAGTGGTCAGCCAGTCCTACGCTTGACAATCTCACAACTCAGGCTCTGGATGTTCAAATAAACTCCAGAGAGTTATTACTTAACCGTGGGGAAGGGCCAACAGCTGCAAAACTTTCGCTTTGCCCTTAATGTAAGGGGGAAAAGAAAAGAAAAGAAAAGAAAAGAAGAAAAGATAAGAAAAGAAGAAAAGAAAAGAGAAAAAGAAAAAGAAAAAGAATAGAGAGGGGGGAAAGAAGCAGAGGGAAGGGGAGGAGAGGAGAGTAAGAAAGGGAAGGGAAGGGAAGGACAAAGGAAAGAGGAAGGGAAGGGAAGAAATAAAGAAAAAGGGAAGGAAGGAGAAGGAAAAGGAGAAAGGAAAGGAAAAAAGAAAGAAAGAAAAGAGGAAGGGAAGGGAAGGGAAGGAATAAAGATAAAGGTAAGGAAGGGAAGGGAAGGGAAAGGAAGGGAAAGGAAGGGAAGGAAAGGAAAAAAGAAAGAAAAGAGGAAGGGAAGAGAAGGGAAGAAATAAAGAAAAAGGGAAGGAAGGAGAAGGAGAAGGCGAAAGGAAAGGAAAAAGGAAAGAAAGAAAAGAGGAAGGGAAGGGAAGGAATAAAGAAAAAGGGAAGGAAGGAGAAGGAGAAAGGAAAGGAAAAAAGAAAGAAAGAAAAGAGGAAGGGAAGGGAAGGAATAAAGAAAAAGGGAAGGAAGGAGAAAGAGGAGAAAGGAAAGGAAAAAAGAAAGAAAAGAGGAAGGGAAGGGAAGGAATAAAGAAAAAGGGAAGGAAGGAGAAGGAGAAAGGAAAGGAAAGGAAAAAAGAAAGAAAGAAAAGAGGAAGGGAAGGGAAGGGAAGGAGAAAGGAGAGGAAAGGAAAGGAAAGGAAAAAAGAAAAAGGGAAGGAAGGAGAAAGAGAAGGGGAAAGGAAAAAGAAAGAAAAGAGGAAGGGAAGGGAAAAGAAAGAAAAGAGGAAGGGAAGGAATAAAGAAAAAGGGAGAGAAGGAGAAGGAGAAGGAAGGAAGGAAGGAAAAGGAAGGAAAGAAAGAAAGGGGAAGGGAAGGGAAAAGAAAGAAAAGAGAAACGGAAGGAATAAAGAAAAAGGGAGAGAAGAAGGAGAAGAGGAAGGAAGGAAGGAAGGAAGGAAGGAAGGAAGGAAGGAAGGAAGGAAGGAAGGAAAGAAAGAAAGAAAGAAAGAAAGAAAGAAAGAAAGAAAGAAAGAAAGAAAGAAAGAAAGAAAGAAAGAAAGAAAGGAAACGAACCGCGGGACATTTCCAAGGGCATTTGGACTAATCCTGCCCCGATTACGCATCAACCCCCACCCACCCCCCAAAAAAAGGACTCCATCAGAAACCGGGCGGGCCCCTTTAGACAAGGAAAGTCCAAGAAACCGCCCCCCCCCCAAAAAAAAAGGCTGAGTGCCCCCACCCCAACTTAACCCCCCCCCCTCTCTTCCCAAGAGCTGGGGCCGCCTTTGGGCTGCTTGGAAGGCGAGAGCAATAAAAATCGGGGAGACTGGGGTGGTGGTGGTGGTGGACCCCCTCCTCCGGGTCGGTGGAAGGAGAGAGAGAGAGAGAATAAAATTGGGGGGGTCTTAATCCTCCCCCCACCTCCCCCCCCCCGTTTGAGTCCATTGCAAAGAACCGATTTTGCAAAGTTTGCAAAGTTTGCAAAGGGATTTGGGGGCTGCCTGGGGGGGGGAAGCCCCCCCTCGTTTTTTGCGGACCCCCCACCCAAAACAGCCCCCCCGCCAAGCACCCACCGAGAGGCCGGACGGGCGTCGTCAGCAGCCGAGCGGCGTCGTAAGCGGGCGCAGCGGTCGTTCCTGCGGGAGGCATCGCTCGGCAGCCGGATCCCTTCTCTCCTTTCGACCCCTCGGGCTGCAATCCCCGGGCTCCAACTCAGGCTCCTCCCACCGGCCCCGCCCCGCCCCGCCGGCCAGCCTTTTCCCGGGTTGAGCGCGACTGAGCATGCTCGGCGCGCCGCCCACGGAGGGTGGTGGAGGCCCGCGGGCGCCCGGTTGACGGGCGAGGCTTTTGGGAAGGGAAAGTTTTGAGTGGAGGAGCCCTGCGCTTTCTGACGCCACTTTTTTTGGGGGGGGGGCTTTGCGGGAGGGGGTTGGAGAGAGAGAGGGAAAGAGAGATACCAGGAGAGAGAGAGAGAGAGAAAGAGAGAGGAGATGATAGATAGATAGATAGATAGATAGATAGATAGATAGATAGATAGATAGATAGATAGATAGATAGATAGATACCTGGAGAGAGGGAGAGAGATACCAGGAGAGAGAGAGAGAGACCGGGAGAGAGAGGGGGGGGAGGGAGAGAGAGACAGAGATACTGGGAGGGGGGAGAGAGAGAGGGAGACAGAGAGTAGATAGATAGATAGATAGATAGATAGACAGACAGACAGACAGACAGATAACCGGGGGAGAGAGAGAGATAGCGGGAGAGAGAGAGATATCAAGAGAGAGAGAGAGAGATAATGGGAGAGAGAGAGAGATACCAGGAGAGAGAGAGAGAGAGAGAAGATAGATAGATAGATAGATAGATAGATAGATAGATAGATAGATAGATACCTGGAGAGAGAGAGAGATACCAGGAGAGAGAGAGAGAGACCGGGAGAGAGGGGGGGGAGGGAGAAAGAGACAGAGAGACAGATAGATACTGGGAGGGGGGGAGAGAGGGAGACAGAGAGTAGATAGATAGATAGATAGATAGAGGGAGAGGGAGAAAGAGACAGAGAGATAGGTACCGGGAGAGAGGGGGGGAGAGAGGGAGTAGATAGATAGATAGATAGATAGATAGATAGATAGATAGATGATAGATTGATTTCCTCCTGGTCTTGATTGACTGACTTCTTCCTGGTTAGAGGTAGTCCTTGATTTCACGATCACAAAGTGAGTCCAGAATTTCTGCTGCTAAGTAAAACATTGGTCCAAGGAGTTTTCCTCCATTTTATGACCTTTCTGGCCGCCGCTAAGTGAATCCCTGCAGGGGTTCAAGCGGTTGTTAAGTGAATCCGGCTTCCCTGTTGACTTGGCTTGTCAGGAGGTCGCAAAAACGGATCCCCTGATCACCCGGGACACTGCAGCCATCATAAATAGGAGCCAGTTGCCAAGCGGCTGAATTTGGACAACGTGTGAAAATGGTCGTCATAGCTCACTTTTTTCAGTACCGTTGTAACTTCAAATGGTCACTAAGCAAACCGTGGTAAGTCAAGGCTGTTCCCTAAACAAGATTCTGAAAGTTACTGAGGTACTTATTATCAAGGAACTTCAAAGCTAGAAAAAAAATATGATTGCTTACATACAGTGGTGGCCAAAATTGTGGAAACCTTTTGGGAAAAGTGTATTTTTGAGGTTTGATGGCTAATAACACCACTTTTTTTTTATTTGGAGTTTCAAGATAATCCTACTCCATTGCTGGAATGGCCTGGGAATAGCCCAGATCTCAACCCCATTGAAAATCTATGAAGCCGACTAAAGAAACTTGCTAGTCAGAAACAATCCAGCAATAAACCCCAGTTAATAGAAGCCATCATTCAATCTTGGTTTCACGTGATAACAGCTGCAGAACTCAAAGACTTGGTTCACTCCATGGGAAGATGTCATAAGGCCGTCATTCATGATTACCCAACTAAGGATTAACTGACACGGGGATCATTTTTGCACATCTTGTTTTTTCTAGGGTGATCATTTTTGTACATCTCGTTTTTTCTACGTGTTTCACTTTTCTTCTTTATACTGTAACTGCTATTCTAACAGCAAATCCTTCCTAAAAGTTATTGCATGACATTCTTGATTAAATGATCTTTCCATTGTTATGTAATTTTATGGTACTACTCCCAAAAAAAAAAAAAAAAAGTGGTTTTATTAGCTAGTTTTAGGAAATACACTTTTCTCAAAAGGTTTCCACAATTTTAGCCACTACTGTAGAAGTCCTATGAGGGTTCTAGCTTGCTTGGGTTCATTCTGATAATTATTCTAAACTCTGATTTCCGGAATTTTCTTTTCTTACTGGATCCTAGAAGATACTATATCAGAGCTCTGGACTAGAAATGGATCTGGCCAATATATTTCAATAGCCTCCTGCGTTAAAGTGAAAGTCTATATATTCCTAAACTCACCTCAGCAATCCCTTTATTCGTGGGGATATGCAGTCCGCATTTGCTAGCGAAGGCTGTTCTGAAAATTAGAAACCACAAATTATAGCTGAAGGGGACAGGAAGGAAAAAGATTATTTGTGCTGTAACACCATCCATTATATGTTCTGGGAGACCATATAATTAAGCTCTGTCTACCTGATAAGGAAATAGTTGGATAGTCTCGGGTACAATATATGCATTTAAAGCAATTTCAAATTGGCTTTGGAGATGCTCTCATACCCAGGCAGTTCATTTTTTTTTCCGTATTTTTCGGACTATAAGACGCACCGGAGTATAAGACACACCAAGATTTTGAAAACGAAAACAAGGGAAAAAAATAGTTTTTGGCCTCTGCACGTCTGGTTTTTGCTCTCCCCGGCCTCCAGGAACACTCTGCAGGCCTCCGAAACCCTCTGCATTTCCCATTTTTTCCAGAAAACGGACCTGTTTTTGGCAAAAACAGGATGCGCAGGGCGGAGATATATATATATATATATATCAAGCTGATGAAGGGAGAAGAACTTGTGGCTCAGAAGGTTAATTCAACTGCCTAACATGCAGGCAGCCCAAGTTCAAATCCGAGTAAGGGTATGGCTAGCTGATGAAAGCTAAAAAGCTTGAAATAGATCTATACTAGTCTCTCTTTATTTCTTTATCAGCTATAAAGTGATAGCTCCTTTGTGCTCCTAGAAGCACGAAGCCGAGAACACCAGCCTGAAGATGACGAATGAGACTTTGTCGAAATGTTGCCAAGAAACCTCCAATTTTACGCGGGAGAAAACCCGAATAACCAAAGACCTACATACAAACACCCGCGAAAACCTCAGAATATATATATATATATATATGTTTTCTCAGGTTTTCGCGGGTGTTTGTATGTAGGTCTTTGGTTATTCGGGTCTTCTCCCACGTAAAATTGGAAGTGTCTTGGCGACGTTTCGACGAAGTCTCATTCGTCATCTTCAGGCTGGTGTTCTCGGCTCCTGGAAGCACGAAGCCGAGAACACCAGCCTGAAGATGACGAATGAGACTTCGTCGAAACGTCGCCAAGACACTTCCAATTTTACGTGGGAGAAGACCCGAATAACCAAAGACCTACATATATATATATATATATATACTTTTAAAAACATTTTTTTACAACCTATTCAGGGTTAAAAAAATACAAGACAGGGTCTTATTTTTGGGGAAACATGGTAATTCAGAATGGATTTCTGTTTCTTAAACCACAGAGATTCTTGAACGATGGGATTTTTCGTGCTCTCTTGAAATAGTTGTTTTCCTACAGACATTTCACGGCCCAACTAGGTAACGCCATCAGTGTTAGAGGTATATTTGAAGGTGTTTTCCTTCATCCCAATAAATCAGGTTTTGTGAGAACTTGGAAATTCACACAGATTTCCAATAAATTCAATTCATTCCTCTCCCAGATCATTGAACTCATCACGTTCATTTTTCTATGCCCTTCCGATAATTCTGCCAGTGACTCTCAGCTTTTGATCCAATAAGCAGACTGAGCTCGGAAATCATTGTATACATATTTGTGAATTATTAACTTATTAATCCTTTGAAAGGCATAAAGAAGGCCGCAGCCGGGAGAACGGGTAAGTTTACGACTGCGTGGACACGAGCTAGGCAGTTTGATCAGGAATAGGTCAGATCTTGGCATCTTCCAACAGTGATGTTTCAAAAGTTTGATTCCTGTAAGGAATCCTCAAACTAGCAGCAATTCGATGGCATGGATTGAACCAGGGATGAAATCAAGCAGGTTCTGACAGGTTCTGGAGAACTGGTAGCGGAAATTTTGAGCAGTTCGGAGAACCGGTAGCGGAAATTTTGAGTAGTTCGGAGAACCGGCAAATACCACCTCTGGCTGGCCCCAGAGTGGGGTGGGAATGGAGATTTTGCAATATCCTTCTCTGGAGTGGGGTGGGAATGGAGATTTTGTTGTATCCTTCCCCTGCCACGCCCACCAAGCCACACCACGCCCACCAAGCCACGCCCACAGAACTGGTGGTAAAAAAATTTGGATTTCACCACTGGATTGAACGCGTCCGGGATGAATGCGTGAAGATCCAGAATTCTCAGAAGAAGCAACGTTTCACGAGGTCAAAAGTAAACATGGCCCCTACAATAAATAGGCTTTTTCAACAGCGATTGCCACTCACCTAAACAAGAAGAGGTTTGTTTATTTTGTGTGTGTTTACCTTCCATCTTCTGGATATTTTTCCTAAACATAATATAGTGGTTTTGAAAGGCAGGTCCATCTGGGTGAGTTTATTTTTCTCTAACAAAATGAAATTCAGTGTAGAGAAAAGTAAAGTCTTACACTTAGGCAAGAAAAACCCAAAGTACACATATAGACTGGGTGAAACCAGGCTTAATAGCAGGAACGGCGAGAGGGATCTTGGAGTCTTAGTGGACAACCAGATAAATATGAGCTAGCCGTGTGCAGCAGCAGGCAAAAAAGCCAATGCAATCCTAAATTGCATGAACAGAGGGATACAATCAAGATCAAGGGAGGTACTAATACCACTCTATAAAGCCTTAGTAAGACCACACCAAGAGTACGGCATCCAGTTTTGGCCACCACACTGTAAAAAAGATGTTGAGACTCTAGAAAAAGTGCAGAGAAGAGCAACCAAGATGATTAGGGGACTGGAGGCTAAAATATGAAGAACGGTTGCAGAAACTGGGCATGGCTAGTCTAGTGAAGAGAAGGACCAGGGGAGACATGATAGCCGTCTTCCAATATTTGAGGGGCTGCCACAGAGAGGAGGGGGTCAAGCTATTCTCCAAAGCACCAATAGGCCAGACAAGGAATAATGGATGGAAACGGAACAAGGAGAGATTTAACCTGGAAATAAGGAGAAATTTTCTGACAGTGAGAACAATCAACCCATGGAACAGAAGTTGCCTTCAGAAGTTGTGGGAGCTTCATCACTGGAGGCTTTCAAGAAGGGACTGGACTGCCATCTGTCAGAAATGGTGTAGGGTCTCCTGCTTGGGCGGGGGGTTGGACTAGATAACCTACAAGGTCCCTTCCAACTCTGTTAATATCTGTACGTCATCTGCGGATCTAGCTTGCATTTGAAGGGGGAGTCGCCCTTTATTAAAATTATTCGACTTTATTAAGCTTGAAACTTGTAATTCAAGTTCTGCCACATGTTTTTGATACATGAATTTTAGATTCAGGTGGAAGTTGTTGGAAGAGATAACCGTCTGGTTCAGTTCCAAGTGGGGAGAAAGACACTAGAAACATGGCGGCTGATTGGAAAGATGGTTTAATGGTGAAGCAGAACCAGCAAGCACGTGTGATTCCGGGGAAGCTGAGCTGACCACGTAGGAGTGGAGAGTGAGGGTTATTTATACCCTCTCTTGGGCCTTGCCCTTGAGCTTCCTGTTCCTGTGGCAAGGACATGTATTCTGTTGGCTGTTAGTCAGACTCCCATGGGGCATGTGGGGTCATGTTTGTCTGAATCAAGTTTGGTTGAAGCTCGGAGGGGGATGCAATGTCCCCAGGTGATTTTGTAATGCAGTGAGCCCTGCTGCTAGATGATCCTATTATGTCCTGGAGGGTCATGTCTTAATCCCATCACCCTGGAAGGAGAAGGTCTTTTGTTTTGTAGATAAGCTGGCCCAGTCCTTCTCAATGAGCACCAAATGCCGTACTTTTCAGAGTATAAGACACACTCCCCCCTCTAAAAATGGGTGAAAATTGTGGTGCGTCTTATACACCTAATGTTGCCGAAGCCCTGCCCACCCACCGGCCCCCACCCTTCAGCCATTTTCGGCCTCCGCGCGTCGCATTTTTGGCCTCCACACGCCCCGTTTTTGGCCTCCGCGCATCGCATTTTCAGCCGGTTCCATGAGGCCAAAAATGCGATGTGTGGAGGCAACGATGGGCTCTAGCGATCCCCACAGCCTGGAACAGCTGATTGGCAGTTTTCCAGGAGGCCGATCCAACCGCCAGTCAGCTGTTTGTGCAAAATCAGGCTGTAGTAATGTGCTGAAGCTGACCAGGCTGTTTGCTACAAGGACGCTAGCCAGATGAATACTGATGGATGCTGGTAGGCAGAGGCAGAATTTATTTTTTTTCTTGTTTTCCTCCCCCCAAAACTAACATGTATCTTATACTCCGGAGCGTCTTATACTCCGAAAAATACAGTATCTGCTGGGGGCTCTGGGTTTCTGTCTCCCTTAAGATTTCTATTTCTCTTTTAGGAGAAATATAATATCCTGCCTTTTAAATATTTCCTAAAACATTTCACTCTTCTAGGAGGAGTGGGTGCAGTGGTGAAATCCAATTTTTTTTACTACCGGTTCTGTGGGCGTGGCTTGGTGGGCATGGTGTGGCTTGGTGGGCATGGCATGGGAAGGATACTGCAAAATCTCCATTCCCAACCCACTCCAGGTAAATGATACTGCAAAATCCCCATTCTCTTCCCACTCTGAGGCCAGCCAGAGGTGGAACTACTCAAAATTTCCACTACCAGTTCTCCCGAACCTGTCAGAACCTCCTGGATTTCACCTCTAACTGGATGCTAACTTTCTACAAAGTAAAAGATTAATTAAATGGGGGGGGGGAAACAACAACCCTCGATCCTTCTGTATGAATTGGCTCGAGCCAAGCCCATGGCCGGACCCCTTCCGTATCAGAAACATAAAACTGAAGTTCTTGCAAAGGAAACGAGATGCTGAAGCTGGATTTTCACCTGAGGTGACCTGTTAGACCAAGTTTTTGCCTACACAATATGGGTCTTCTTCCTAGCTTTAAATAATAATAAAAATTAAACAGGCTGAATGCCAGCGAACAAAATGTCTTTAAAATAGAGCAGGGAACACATATTGAATGCCGCGTTTACAAGCGTGTGTCATCTCGCGTTCTCAGGCCTGGCATGCTGTTTAAAATAAATATTTGCACTCTTTGGCTCATTAGAGTAGCCTGACTGCCTTGCCTTGTTAGACAGTAGAGCAAGGGTGGGGAAACTGTGGGCCTTTTATGACTCGTGGACTTCAACTCCCAGAATTCTTAAGCCAGCCATGCTGCCTCAGGAATTCTGGGAATTGAATATGTCCCCGAGTCATAAAAGAGCCAAGTTTGCAAAAGGGGATCCCATGACCCTGGGACACTGAGACCGTCATAAGTATGAGTCAGTTGCCAAGCATCTAAATTTTGATCACGTGGACAATGGGGATGCTACTGTGGGGATGTAGGTGTTTTTCAATGCAGTTGTAACTTCAAATGGTCACTAAATAGACTGTTCTTAGTCGAGGACTACCTAAATCTTGCCTGCCTGCAGAAAATTGTGAAGACCATATATCGCATGCCAAAAGTGTGGGGGGGGCGTGCCCACACCCATAATTCAATGCGCCCCACGCATACGTGCGTGACTCCCCCTGCTTTTAGCACGTGATGGCATGGTGGATCCGGTAGGCCCGTTTTTCGCCCTTCCCATGCTCCAGAGGCTTTCTTGGAGCCTGGGGAGGGCAAAAACGGCCTTCCCCATCCTCCTGGAGGCCCTCTGTAGGCCAGAAACGGCCCATTTGCCAACTTCCGGTGGGACCAGAAGGCCCGTTTTCTGCTCTCCCCAGGCTCCAGAGCCTTTCTAGGAGCCTGGGGAGGGTGAAAACGGCCTTCCTGACCCCACCCCAGAGGCCCTCTGGAGGCCAGAAACAGCCTGTTTTCACTTCCAGTGGGCTCGGAAGGCCCAAAAATCAGCTGGTCAGTACACACATGCGCGCCGGAGCTGAGCTAGGGCAACGCTCGAGTGCCCACCAATATGGCTCCACATGCCTAGGTTCGCCATCACGGATATAGGTAGTCCTTGAATTTTTGGAAAAGCTATCTGGTTGATCAGACTTCGGTTTGATCTGCCTGAATTCTGAGCCTTGCTATTCTTGAAAAGAAGATTTAACAAATTATTCTTCACGTCAATCAAACGAAAATGACATGGTCATGTCGTAACAGAAGCACTATTGCCAAATAGAGCATATCTGGACTTCGGTTTAACTGAGCTAATAACTGGATATGATTTATGTAACCAACAGTACATTTTCTTAATAGAATTTTATGGGTTTCTGGTGGCCTCGCAAACCCATAAGCCGCAAAATGTCAAGAGAGTTTTTTTTACAAGAGGCTGGCTTTATAATACTAGAAAAGGAAAACTCTGCAGATTCATATTTAACTGTGTAGAAAGTTATGAAGATTTAAAGATTAGAACGGTGCTATTTTTAAACATCAGCTAGCTTTGTTCTTCAATCTGTTTTGTTGGAAGAAATACCCATCTGGTTCAGTTCCAAGCCGGGAGGAAGAATCTGGAAACATGGAGGGTGATTGGAAAGATGGTTTAAAATGATGAAGCAGTACCACCAAACACATGGTTCTCTGGTGCAGCTCAACACATGGAGTTGAGAGTGAGGGGTATTTATGTCTTCTCTTGGGCTCTGAACTTGAGCTTCCTGTTCCTGTGCAAGAACGTGTATTCTATTGGCTGTTGTCAGAGTCCTATGGGGTCATGTTTGTCTGAGCTCCCAGGTTTGGTTGAAGTTTGCCGGGTGATGCAATGTCCTTAGGAAATTGTGCAATGCAGGGAGCTCTGTATCTTCTGCTAAATGGTCCTACTGTGTCCTGCAGGGACATGACTTAATCCCATCATCCTCGAGCTGAAGCTCTTTTATCTTCTAGATCATTGATGGCTAACCTTTTTGCCGTCGCGTGCCAAAAGTGGGCGGAGTAGGGGATTGCGCACGCGTGTGCCCACACTAATAATTCAATGCGCCCCGTCCCCCCACGGATGCATGCGTGACCCCCTGCTCTGCCCCTGCTTTTGGCACGTGATGGCACAGTGGGCCTGGTAGGCCCATTTTTTGCCCTCCCCAGGCTCCAGGGGCTTTCTAGGAGTCTGGGGAGGGCAAAAACAGCCTTCCCCACCCCCTCCCGGAGGCCCTCTGGAGGCCCGGAAACAGCCCGTTTCCCGACTTCCGGTGAGCCCGAAAGGCCTGAAAATCACCTGGCCAGCACGCACATATGTGCTGGACTGAGGTAGGGCAATGCTCGTGTGCCCACAGATATGGCACCGTGCCACAGGTTCGCCGTCACGGTTCTTGATAGGTTGGCCCAATCCTGCTGGGGCTATTAAGAAAAATTTGGGGGCTTTTTTTCTGTCTTTAAAAACATGTTTCTCCTTTAGGGAAATATAATATTCTGCCTTTTTAAAATATTTCTCAAAATATTTCATTCTTCTGGGAGGCGGTGGCTTCCCACAGATTTTATGACTTTCTTCTTTTTTCGGGAAAAAATATATCCTGTTAAAATCTTCCTCTCCAGTTACACCCCGACGGAGCCCAACTCTTTTAGAAAATGATGGAATCATTCAATAATCGGCCTTTTTTTCCTGTTCCTTCTGGTCTCCCAGAGTTCCTCAAGACCTCAGGCAGAATTTTGCTTACTGTACACTAATGGAAAGTAATTTGTTTTTACCTCTCTTTGTTCTGTTCAATATACCAAGCCAGGTTTTTTCATGTAGCTAACGGAGAGAGAGAGAGGGTGGTGCAAAATATTCTACTTTATGCGTTAATCCGAAGTGGAAGGGGGTGGTGGAAATTAATACCTTAAGATTGAAGGACGTTTAAAAAGCAAAATAAACCTCTTTTGATTTCGGAAGACCAATTTAAAACCGTCTTTAAACGTTTCTTGGTTTGCTGGCTGTTCTCCAGTCTTCCCCAACGATTGATGCCCATTGGATGCGAATGTCAGCATTCCAGGATTTTTTTATGTAGATCAGGGATTATGGGGGTTGTTGTCTGAACAAGTTCTAGATAAGTGAAGGTATAATCATAGCTTGTCTACTGAGCATCTTACTTGTATAAACAGCACTGCAGGAAGAGTCATCCCATATACACACACAAACCTTTATTTCCATGCCTCCAGGGAAGACAAAGAAAAAAAACGAAACCACAGAAGCTAAAGCAATCTCTTCAGTGGTTATCCAATATCTTCTTAAACACTTCCAGTATTGGAGCATTCACAACTTCTGGAGGCAAGTTGTTCCACTGATGAATTGTTCTCACCGTCAGGAAATTCCTCCTTAGTTCTAGATAGCTTCTCTCCTTGATGGGTTTCCATCCATTGCTTCTTGTCCTGCCCTCAGGTGCTTTGGAGAGTAGCTTGACTCCCTCTTCTTTCAGCCTTCAGAGGATAATTAGAACGGTAGAAAAAGCAATCGCTACCAACTTGCTTTCCACTGAGGATCTGTATACTGCAAGAGTCAAAAAGAGGGCTGTGAAAATATCTACAGACCCCTCGCATCCTGGACATAAATTGTTTCAACTCCCACCCTCAAAACGATGCTGAGCACTGCACATCAGAACAACTAGACACAAGGACAGTTTTTCCCCGAACGCCCTCACTCTGCTAAACAAATAATTCCCTCAACACTGTCAAACTATTTACTAAGTCTGCACTACTATTAATCTTCTCATCGTTCCCACCACCCATCTCCTTCCACTTACGACTGTATGACTGTAACCCTTGTTGCTGGTATCCTTACGATTTTTATTGACTGTTTCTCTATGACTATCATTAAGAGTTGTACCTTATGATTCTTGACTAATGTATCTTTTCTTTTATGTACATTGAAAGCATATGCACCAAGACAAATTCCTTGTGTGTCCAATCACACTTGGCCAATAAAGAATTCTATTCTATTCTATTATATTTTATTCTATTCTATTCTATTCTATTCTATTCTATTCTATTCTATTCTATTCTATTCTATTCATCTTTGTTGCTCTTCTCTGAACTCTTCTGCTTCTTCTTCTGCTGCTTTCCCAAAGGTGCTTTTTCAAGAGGCAACTGGACTTTCTTGGTTGTTCTTTGAAGACGTTTCACTTCTGATCCAAGAAGCTTCTTCAGCTCCGAGCTGAAGTCAGAGCTGAAGAAGCTTCTCGGATGAGAAGCGAAACGTCTTCAAAGAAAAACCAAGAAAATCCAGTTGCCTCTTGAAAAAGCACCTTTGGGACAACTGAGACGTGAATGACGGAGAATCTTCATAGACTTCTGCTGCTTTGTTTATTCAGAAGTCTCACGAGGGACAGCTCGGCTTGAGACACAACCCCTAATCAATATGTCTGCTGCTGTAGCTTTGCATCGTCAGATATTATCGCTCACTCTTTCTGCTTCACCATTCATTCCACCCTGCATGGATTTCAAGGAGGTCCCCACAGTTGTTCAAAAATTTAACCCCCGACCAAAAAATCCCCCCAAAACCCTTCATGGCTGGAAACTCTATCAGATCTGAGTGATGTAAAGTGTCAGCTGCAAGCCTGGGAAAACAAACATATGGAAAGAAGAGATGTGACGTAGTTTAATTTTTCGACTTCAGCAGGGAAGGTTCGGTTATATAAATAACAGCTGAAGGGAAGCTGGCTATTTGTAGCTGCAGAGAAGCCTTCTCCATGGGGAGAGAATATTTTTGTCAATAGTTTTGAACCAGAAGAAGATTACATTCAGTTTTGGTCGCTGCGTTACCAAAAAAGATGTCGAGACTTTGGGGGGGTGGGGGGAAAAGGTGCAGAGAAGAGCAATGAGGACGAATAAAAGGCCTTGAGAAGTGGATAGAACAAATAATAGATCAACCAATAGAAAGAAAACCAGAAAACATTCCTGTTAGGAATTTTTACAAGACCATATTCCAAGGAAATAAAATATCTGATGGTACACATATTAACAGCAGCATGAATAGTATATGCAAAAAAATGGGAAACAGGAAAGAACTCCAACTGAGGAAGAATTGAGAGATAACATTTTAGAATGTGCTGAGATGGATAAATTAACAAAAGAAATTAAAGAAAAAGAAGAGACAGATTATTATAGAATATGGAATAAATGGCTTAAGGAGAGAAATAAAGAATAATAACTACCAGGGGGAAAAATTAGAACTATTAAGTATATACATAAGAAATGTATGGGGCGGAATAAAAATGCAGAGAAACGGACAAAAACAAGCAGTACAAAAAAAAAAAAAAGGAAGTTTTTATATAACAAGAATATAGAATTGTATAAAATTAAGGATATAATTAAAATATGTATATAATAATTGTAGAGAAATGTTTAAAGTTAAGCGTGTTAAAGCTAAAAAACATATTGTAATCAAAGAGGGGGGAAAAAGGACAATGGGGATAAAGAAAGAAAGGAAGAAAGAAAGAAGAAATGAAGACATATGGGAGGAAAGATAAAATAACAGAAAGAAGACCATGAAGAAACAATGCTTAAAAGAGATAAGATATGTATATGTTGTATGTTATGTGAATGTCATATATAAGTTATAATAAAATTACAAAAAAAAAAAAAAGGTATGGGATTCAGCCGGTTCAGGCCACTTCAGGTGAACCGGCAGTTAAATTGCTGGCTATGGATGTTGCAACAATAGTAAGTGTGAAAAACAGACACAAGCGGAGGTGGTATTCAGCTGGTTCAGACTAGTTCGGGCTTGCCCACCCACCCACCTACCCACCCCAGCTCTAAGCTGTCCTATTTAGGCATGTTTTCGAGGCTGAGCACATGCACGGAAGGTACACAAGCAGGCAAAGCACTGTTCTGCCCCAGCTACGGACCCCAAAGAACGCAGCACACACAAAGTCCGTTCAAACCTTATTTTACTAAATAAATCAGTCTTTTACGACAACGGCTGTTAATTAACTGCATTAACAATCGCCAAGAATAAATCTGAAAGCTTACTGTGGTTGGCAGAATGCCCAGAAGCAATTTGCAGGACGCTGATGAGATAAGCAAGACAAGACACGAAGGTATGTGAACGAAGTTGTTCCCTGCAAATTGCTTCAGTTGGCGTTCCTCCTTAAATAGGCTAAGGGAGTGGCCAATTAGCCTCAAGCCTTACTCTTGAGGAGCCCTCCTCCTGAGGAGCCACTCCTGCCTTTTGGATGCCCATGCATCGAGAAGAGGCTCCTCCTCTTCATCCTCTTCACTTAAGGGAGCTTCTGGAGGTTCTGAAGGCCCTGGCTGAATCCCCGCCTCTGGCACCACATGTTCTCCAGCCTCCTCATTGTTCGACTCGAGTGCCAGCTGCACAAGGCTGCTGGCGCAGCACCACACCAGCCTCCTCGCTGTCGGAATCAGCTACTAGATGCCGAGGCCGCTGACGGGCCACAACAAGCGCATGCGTGGAAGGCCGGGTGCATGCACCGATGGTGCTCATTTGTGAAGCGAACATGCGCTCATGTGGCGAATCAGTAGTAAACATGATTGAAACCTACCCCTTTTTTCAGTGACCTTGGGACTTTCGAACGGTCACTGAATGAACTGTTGTAAGTCGAGGAGTACCTGTAACATCATGGACACGTCGATATTGATTTCCTGGCAACCACTGTGGTTTGCTGTCCATGATGGTATGAGAAAGTAAACTGGATTTGGACATATTCTTCATTCGCACATCCACCATAACATTTACGAAGCTATTGGTTTTTGCACAGGTGACCTAGGCAGCATATTCAAACCCGTAAATATTCAATATTACTGCTGTTCCTGTGGAGAAAGTGAGCACCGACCCCTCTCCTAGAAGAATGAAATATTTTGGGAAATAATAATAATAATAATAAAGCAGAATATTATTATTTCCCTAAAGGAGAAACATGTTTTTCCAGACAGAAAGCAGATCCCATCTTTCTTAATAGCCCTCAGCAGATGTCAGCACTTAAGAGATAAAGAGCTTATTGAAAGAAGCCAAGTATCTAGGTAGCTCTATTCATAAACAAATACCCTCACCCAAGAGCCAAACCAGGACAAAGCCATTAAGCCATAATAGGAATTGCCCAACTCCCTTTCAGAACACAAGCCCCTTCTTTGTATCATCTCAGCAGTTCAAACTTCAACCGATCCTGGGAGCTCAGAGAACCTATAGAGCCAGCTATGACCCCCTATATAACCCCTACAAAAGGCAATAGAATACATGTTCTTGCACAGGAACAGGAAGCTCAAGCGCAAAGCTCAGAGAAGATATAACTCCCCCCTCTCAATTCTATGTGGTCAGCTGCACCAGAACCATGTGTTTGGTTGGTTCTCTTCAGGGGTGGGATTGAAAAATTTTAGCAACCAGTTCTCTGCCCAGTTGCTGGGTGGGTGTGGCCATGAGGGCATGGCCTCCTCGGCCTCCTGGACCACAGTGGAGGGGCGTTTTCACCCTCCCCAGGCTCCGGAGGCCCTCCTCGAGCCTCCGGGAGGGCAAAAACGGCCTTCCCTGAGCTCCGGAGGCCCTCTGGAGCCCAGAAATGGACCCATTTTTGGACTTCTGGTACTTCCGGTAGGCCCGATTTTCACCCTGCTCAGGTTCCAGAGGTTTTCCTCGAGCCCCCGGGAAGGCAAAAACGGCTTTCCCTGGGCTCCGGAGGTAAGAAACGAGCCCATTTTTGGACTTCTGGTACTTCCGGTAGGCCAGTTTTTCACCCTCCCCAGGCTCCGGAGGCTTTTCTTGAGCCTCCGGGAGGGCAAAAATGGTCTTCCCCAGGCTCCAGAGGCCCTCTAGAGGCTGGAAACAGGCCCATTTTCGGACTTCTGGTACTTCTGGTAGGCCCATTTTTCACTGTCCCCATGCTCCAGAGGGTTTATTCCAGCCTCCGGGAGGCTGAAAATGGCCTCCCCTGGGCTCCGGAGACCCTCCGGAGGCCAGAAACAGGCCCATTTTCAGACTTCTGGTACTTCTGGTAGGCCCATTTTTCGCCCTCCCCAGGCTCTGGAAGGTTTCTTTGAGCCTCCAGGAGAGTGAAAACGACCTCCCCCGGGCTCCGGAGGCCCTCCGGAGGCTGGAAACAGGCCCCTTTCCAGAACTTCCGGGAGGCCTGCTTTTTGCCCTCCCAGAGCCTCCATGCAGGGCTCTGCACTTACCTTGCATCCAAAACTGGCCGCATGGAGACTCCTGAGAGGGGTGGGGTGGGCAGGTCCAGCCAGTCCTTGCAACTACCGGTTTGGCAAACCAGAAAGTTATCATCCGGTTCGCCGGAAACCAGTCCGAATCAGCTGAATCCCACCCATGGTTCTGTTCATCATTAAACCATCTTTCCAATCAGCCTCCATGTTTCCAGTGTTTTTCTCTTGGCTTGGAACTGAACCAGATGGATATCTCTACCCACAATTGTTAGACTGTCTTCTCTCTCATATGACATGATCCACCCCCACAAAAATCTAGATTTTAAAAAAGTTCTGTTCCTTGCAATAAGATTTCTTGTGGTGCAGGAGTATATTTATCAAAGGGAGTCCCTATAATTATGATACTGACTTGATGTTTATAGAAGGCTTCTAAATTGGAGGTTGGGAAGATAAAGGAGGAGAGGAAGCGTATTTTCATTGCTTACTTGTTTTCCTCTGAATTCAGAAATGGCCGGAGGAGACAGGAGACAACAGAGAGGTCAAAATAAGAGGGGAGAAGCAGTTTCATTTTGCTCTTAGGCAGGGGTGGGCTTCAAAAATTTTAGCAAGGGGTTCTCTGCCCAGTTGCTGGGTAGGCATGGCCATGGTGGGCTTGGCCTAGTCGGCCTCCTGCACCAAGGCGGGGGGGTTGCCCTCTGTGCGCCCCATTTTCGGCTGTATTTTCAGCCCTTTTGGGGGGCCTTTTCCACCTTTTTTCTTCCCATTTTCTAGGCTTTTTTGGCCCATTTTCTAGGCTTTTTTTGGCCTGTTTTGGGGGCTTTTTAAAGGCCTGTTTTCAAGGCTTTTTTTTGGCCCGTTTTCGAGGCTTTTTTTGGACTGTTTTCGAGGCTTTTTTCAGCCCATTTTTTGAGGCTGTTTTTGGCCTGTTTTTTCCAAAAATGTCCTTCAGCAATGGGACATTTCATGTTCCTTCTGCTCTTTTCTCCACAACAACCCTGTGAGGTAGATCAGGTTGATATGAGACACCTCAACCCTGGCCTTTACAGCACAACGAACTGCAGAAACAAACAGAATGAGGTTTCTTCATTGCATAAATGTCATCCCACTCTGCTTTTGGAGACCAAGCAGCTGTTCAAAGCGTAGCTCTAAAGTCTGGCTAGAAAGCTTCCTTCCTTCCTTCTTTCCTTATCTGCAATTACGTGCAATCATTTTTCTGCATATTGATCCGGAATAAATGCATTCATATTTATAACAAGCAAGTGCTTTTCACAGCTAAAATCCCAACCACAGAATTGGGATGTTCCTCTTTTTTAATTCCTGTGTCACCCCATTGCAAAAGGGGGATGGACAAATAAATTCTTTCACATTTGGTTCAGTGGCGGGTTCCTCCTGGTTCGGCCCGGTTCGGCTGAACCGATAGCGGTGATGATATGACGTCACCAAATCGGTTATCTTTGTTCGGGAGCTGGGCCCTCCCGCCCCCCCACGTTATTCTTACCTTTTATTTGGCCCTGCCCCCAATCTATTTGCTGCCTGCAAAAACAAATGGGTAGACCAGTGCCTCCAAAAACAAATGGGTAGACCGGTGCCTCCAAAAACAAATGGGTAGACCGGTGCCTCCAAAAACAAATGAGTAGACCGGTGCCTCCAAAAACAAATGGGTAGACTGGTGCCTCCAAAAACAAATGGGTAGACCGGTGCCTCCAAAAACAAATGAGTCGACCAGTGCCTACAAAAACAAATGGATAGACCAGTGCCTCCAAAAACAAATGAGTAGACCGGTGCCTCCAAAAACAAATGGGTAGACTGGTGCCTCCAAAAACAAATGAGTAGACCGGTGCCTCCAAAAACTAATGAGTCGACCAGTGCCTACAAAAACAAATGGATAGACCAGTGCCTCCAAAAACAAATGGGTAGACCGGTGCCTCCAAAAACAAATGGGTAGACCGGTGCCTCCAAAAACAAATGAGTAGACCGGTGCCTCCAAAAACAAATGGGTAGACTGGTGCCTCCAAAAACAAATGGGTAGACCGGTGCCTCCAAAAACAAATGAGTCGACCAGTGCCTACAAAAACAAATGGATAGACCAGTGCCTCCAAAAACAAATGAGTAGACCGGTGCCTCCAAAAACAAATGGGTAGACTGGTGCCTCCAAAAACAAATGAGTAGACCGGTGCCTCCAAAAACTAATGAGTCGACCAGTGCCTACAAAAACAAATGGATAGACCAGTGCCTCCAAAAACAAATGAGTAGACCGCTGCCTCCAAAAACAAATGAGTAGACCGCTGCCTCCAAAAACAAATGGGTAGACCGATGCCTCCAAAAACAAATGGGTAGACCAGTGCCTCCAAAAACAAATGGGTAGACCGGTGCCTCCAAAAACAAATGGGTAGACCAGTGCCTGCAAAAACAAATGAGTAGATCAGTGCCTCCAAAAACAAATGGGTAGACCAGTGCCTCCAAAAACAAATGAATAGACCGGTGCCTCCAAAAACAAATGGGTAGACCAGTGCCTGCAAAAATAAATGAGTAGACCGGTGCCTCCAAAAACAAATGAGTAGACCGATGCCTCCAAAAATAAATGGGTAGACCGGTGCCTCCAAAAACAAATGAGTAGACCGCTGCCTCCAAAAACAAATGAGTAGACCGGTGCCTCCAAAAACAAATGGGTAGACCGGTGCCTCCAAAAACAAATGGGTAGACCGGTGCCTCCAAAAACAAATGGGTAGACCAGTGCCTGCAAAAATAAATGGGTAGACTGGTACAACTCTGCAATCAGTTAAAAGCCTGGTAGAGCAGTACTTCTGCTAAATCCTAAAGAATTGTCACATGACCATCAAACCACACCCACAAAATAAGCCACGCCCGCAGAACCAGTAGTAAAAAAATTTAGAACCCACCCCTGATTTTTTCCTGGGTTATTCGGTTGCTCATATTTCTACCGGTCCAGGCATTGCATTTAAACATGTAGTAATATAATTTTTTAGAAGGCGTTCACCAGAATGCACATTTTCAAATAGTTAATGAAACTTTGCAGAGGCAGAAACTGGGCGGCGATATTCCAAAGTGGAAAAAGCGTGTTTTGTTCCATTCTGAATAACATATTTTAAGGTGGACTCAGAGAAATTTTTTTAAAAAAGAACCTTCAGAGAAGAGCAATGAAGAGGAATAGATTCTTGGATATTTTAAGTTTGATGCAGAGATATTGGAAATATTTCACTTTGAGAAGCTTGTGAGAATCAGCGAACCACAGAACGGCGGAGTCAAAAGAAACTACAAGGATGATCTAATCCAGGGGACTGCAACCTTAAACACTCAAAGAGCCATTTGGACCCGTTTCCCACAGAAAAGAAAACACCGGGAGCCACAAAACCCTTCCCGTGCCTGACTATTTCTTGATCGGCCACAAAACTAGCCTATGTAGTTGAATTAAACGTTCTGTTTTCTTCTGAAACTTTTCTTTTCTTGGATTTATCCATGGTTGGCCTACCGGGGGTGGGGTTGAAAAGCTCAATAAATCGCGTGCCGGTGGGTGTCGCACATTGGTGGTTGTGACGCATATTTTGAGTGACAGGGAGCCGCAGCAGACGGGGTGAAAGAGCCACATGTGGCTCCAGAGCTGCAGGTTGCTGACTCCTGATTTAATCTAACCAACTACATTGTGCAGAAAATCTATCCATGTGGAGGCCTTGGTGTTCTCTGAGCTTAGTGGTTTTCTTGTAGACGTTTCATTACCCAAGTAGGTAACATCATCAGTGCTGAAAGGGAATGGTGTGTGTGTGAGAGAGAGAGAGAGAGAGAGAGAGAGAAACAGAATGCAAACCTCACTCCCTTTAGCACTGATGATGCTCCCTAGTTTGGTAATGAAACGTTTGCAAGAAAACAACCAAGCTCAGAGAACACCAAGGACCACACCGTTCAATCCTGATCTACAAATAAATATTCTCCTCTCTAGAAACAATCCACAAATGTTCCGTTAGGTACGACTTACGAGCAGGAAGTTGTTTGTTTGTTTTTTTCATTTGTGATAGGATCACACCCTTCGCTCTTCCAGAGAGGTACGGTACGATAGCCTGCTTCAATTATCGCAAGGGTATCGTACAAAAGGTCTTTCCTTTCCATCATGCAAAATACCAAATAATGGATTGAAGCTATGTTGGAAGAAATGTCCATCTGGGTCAGGGGTGAAATGCTCCAGGTTCGGACCGGATCGCCTCATCCGGTAGCGATGGCGGTGGGTGGTTCGGAGAACCGGTAGCAAAAATCCCTGCCCCTCCCCACCATTGCCCAGCTGAGCCGCGCAATCATCAGAGGCTATTTTTTTTTTATTTTTAAAAGCATTTTTTCTACAACCTCTTCGGCCAAAGACGTTATAGAAAAAATGTGTTTAAAAGGAAAAAAAAAGCCTCTGCTGTTCAGGCTGGGATCGTCAGAGGCTTTTTTTTACTAAAAAAAAAAGCTTCTGCCGATCAGGCAAGTAGGCTGGGATCGTCAGAGGCTTTTTTTAAAAAAAAAAGAAAGCTTCTGCCGATCAGGCAAGTCAGCTGGGATCATCAGAGGCTTAAAAAAAAAAAGCTTCTGCCGATCAGGCAAGTAGGCTGGGATCGTCAGAGGCTTTTTTTTAAAAAAAGAAAGCCTCTGCCGATCAGGCAAGTCAGCTGGGATCGTCAGAGGCTTTTAAAAGCATTTTTTCTACAACCTCTTCAGCCAAAGAGGTTATAGAAAAAATGTTTCTAAAAGGAAACAAAAAAAAGTTGGCCATGCCCACTCAGTCATATTACTCACCACCACCACCAAGCCACATCCACAGAACCGGTAGTAACAAATTTTACATTTCACCACTGATCTGGGTTCAGTTCCAAGTGGGGAAAAAGACAGTGGATTCATGGAAGTTGCTTGGAAAGAAGGATCACGTGGCTTGAGATCCCGGGCAGAAAAGGGCAGAGATGCTGAGAGTGCCTGGGTTTTATACCCTCTGGGTTGGGCTTTGAATCTGAGCTTGTGTTCTGATTGGTTGTCAGACTCCCATGGGGCCATGCAGAGGTAACTTTGTAGGTTATCTTTCGAGTCCCAGGCTTGGTTGACTCTTGCTGGGTGATGATGCAATGAAAGGGCTTTGGGATTCCTATTATGGCTCTGCCTGCAGGAGGTAGATCTTCGTTATGTAGAATAAACTGGCCCAGGACTTAATGGCCCATTGACGAGGGGGGGCTCCCTTTTAGGGGAAATATTCTGCCCTTTTAATATTTCCTAAAATATCTCATTTTCCTAGGAGACGGGTTGGTGCTAACTTCCTACAGCTACAAGACAAGCGAAGTTCAACTTTGGAAAAACCTTCCTAACGATTAGAAGAGTTAGACGACACAGAGAAGGGGGTCGGCTCTTATTTACTGGATGTATTGAAGCAGAAACCGGACAATCATCTGTCTGAGCCGCTTTAATTTGCATTTTTTTTCCCCCCGAGCAGAAGGTTGGACTTGGTAACCTCTAGGAGCCTTCCTTTCCAACCGTACATTTTTAGCAAGACACGACTGACAGCCGCATTCTGACGTATTCATCAGCTCTGGGAGACAGAGCACTTAGCATCATCATCAGTGGTGGCCCCGGCGCCAGTGGTGAAATCTAAAATTTGTTACTACCGGTTCTGTGGGCGTGGCTTGGTGGTGGTGGGGTAATGTGACTGGATGGGCATGGCCATTTTTTTTTTTTTAACTTTTAAAACCATTTTTTCTATAACCTCTTCGGCAAAGCAGTTGTAAAAAGATGCTTTCAAAAGGCTCCGACGATCCCAGCTGAGTTGCCTGATCGTTAGAGGCATTTAAAAGAAAAAAAGTCTCTGCCGATCAGGCAACTCAGCTTGGATCGTCAGAGTCATTTAAAAGAAGAAAAGCCTCTGCCGATCAGGCAACTCAGCTGGGATCGTCAGAGGCTTTTAAAAACATTTTTTCTATAACCTCTTCGGCGAAGAGGTTGTAAAAAAATGCTTTCAAAAGGCTCTGACGACCCCAGCTGAGTTGCCTGATCGTTAGAGGAATTTAAAAGAAAAAAGTCTCTGCCAATCAGGCAACTCATCTTGGATCGTCAGAGGCATTTAAAAGAAGAAAAGCCTTTGCTGATCAGGCAACTCAGCTTGGATCGTCAGAGCCATTTAAAAGAAAAAAAAGCCTCTGCCGATCAGGCAACTCAGCTGGGATCATCAGAGGCTTTTAAAAGCATTTTTTCTTCAACCTCTTTGGCCAAAAAAAATGCTTTTAAAAGTAAAAAAAAAAGGCTCTGATGATCGCGCGGCTCAGCTGGGATCATCAGAGGCTTTTAAAAGCATTTTTTAAAACAACCTCTTAAGAGGTTGCATTTAGAAAAAGCATTTAGAAAAAATGCTTTTAAAAGCTTTTGATGATCCCAGCTGAGCCGCGCGATCATCAGAGGCTTTTTTTTTTTTTTTTTAACTTTTAAAAGCATTTTTTTCGGCTGGAGAGGTTGTAGAAAAAAAATGCTTTTAAAAATAATTTTAGAAAAGCCTCTGATGATTGTGCGGCTCAGCTGGGCATATGGGGGTGGGGGGTGGGGGACAGGGATTTTTGCTACCAGTTCTCCGAACCATCCGCCTCCATTGCTACCAGATCGCGCGATCCGGTCCGAACCGGGAGCATTTCACCCCTGCCCGTCGCTATGCTGTCCTATTTAGCCACATTTTCGAAGCTGCACACATACATGCAAGCCACCTGCATGAACAGGTGCATACGCGGAAGGTGCGCGTACACATATATTTTCAGTGTGTGGCGAACCGCTGGTAAAAATATGTGAAACTGATCGGAATGCCCAATGTTTTCATTCTCCAAGAACTGTGACCAAACAGCCAATTTTCCTGAATGATTAATATTGTGCTATGCACAAGAGATGTGATTTATTTTGCAATGCCAAAAAAGCCAGCTGGTCCCTTTACGCCAATGTTAATTTTTCAGGTGATGAGCTAATGGGTTTTGACAGCAAGGCCATATTTAAATGATTTTGAAAATTCATAATATTCTCCTTCCAATAAGCCCTGGCTTCAATGGGGATCCAATAATACTTGGAGTCAGAATATAGTTGGAAGGGACCTTGGAGGTCATCTAGTTCACACACACACACACCCCCGCCCGATCAAGCAGGAGACCCTAACCATTTCAGACAAATGATTGTCCAGTCTCTTCTGAAAAACCTCCAGTTTTCCAGATGGAGCTCCCACAACGTCTGGTGGCAAGCTGTTCCACTGGTGAATTGTCCTCACTGTTAGGGAGTTTCTCCTTAACTCCAGGTTGCTTCTCTCCTTGGTTAGTTTCCAACCATTGTTTTTTTTTTTTTTTTTGCCTTGCCTTTCGGTGCTTTGGAAAAATAAGTGGACCCAATTAAGTTTGTAATTTAGGAAATTGTTTTAAGGTGGGCTGAGATTAATAGGATGGGGTGTGTGAAAATAATGGCAGCTGGATCCACAGAGCCTCAAATGTTATTTTCACACCAGCAGAGGGCACTCTTCCCCACGAAAACGTTTTTTGGTAGCAAAAAGAAAAAAAAAAGAAAGTTGAAGACTTGAAAAATGTAATTAATCCCACAGTTCCAAAGTGATTAATATATAGATCTCTCTCTCCCCCCCTCCCTTCCTCTCCCCCCTCCCTCCCCCTCCCCCCTCCTTCCCTCCGAGTCCCTCCATATTTCTCTCTTCCCCTCCCTCTTTCTCTCCCCCCTCCCGTCCCTCCATATTTCTCTCTCCCCCTCCTTCTCTCTCCCTCTCCCTCCCTCTCCCTCCTTTCCTCCGAATCCCTCCATATTTCCCTCTCCCCCTCCCTCTTTCTCTCACTCCTCCCAAGTCCCTCCATATTTCTCTCTCCCCCTCCCTCTCTCTCCCCCTCCCTGCCTCTGCCTCCCTCCTTTCCTCTGAGTCCCTCCATATTTCTCTCTCTCTTCCCCCTCCCTCTCTCTCCTTCCCACCTTCCCTCCAAGTCCCTCCATCTCTCTCTCTCCCCCTCCCTCCCTCTCCCTTCTTCCTTCTCTCTCCCTCCCTCCTTCCCTCCGAGTCCCTCCATATTTCACTCTCCCCCTCCCTCCCGCCTTCCCTCTGAGTCCCTCCATCTATCTCTCTCTCCCTTCCCTCCCTCTCCCCCTCCCTCCCGCCTTCCCTCCAAGTCCCTCCATATTTCTCTCTCCCCCTCCCTCTCTCTCCCCTCTCCCTCCCACCTTCCCTCTGAGTCCCTCCATCTATCTCTCTCTCCCTTCCCTCCCTCTCCCTCTCCCTCCCTCCTTCCCTCTGAGTCCCTCCATCTATCTCTCTCTCCCTTCCCTCCCTCTCCCTCTCCCTCCCTCCTTCCCTCCGAGTCCCTCCATATTTCTCTCCCCCTCCCTCTCTCTCCCCTCTCCCTCCCACCTTCCTTCCGAGTCCCTCCATCTCTCTCTCTCCCCCCTCCCTCCCTCTCCCTCCTTCCCTCCCTCTCCTGCCCTCCTTCCCTCCAAGCCCCTCCATATTTCTCTCTCTCTCGTCCCCTCCCTCTCTCTCCCCCCCCCTCCCTCCTTCCCTCCGAGTCCCTCCATATCTCTCTCTCTCTGTCTGTCTCTCTCTGTGTGTCTCTGTCACTCTCTCTCTGACAGGTATTATCAAAATTAAAAAAAAAAGGCAACCATCACCATGACCTAATACTGAGAATGCCTGAGTTGACTAACAGAATAACAGAGTTGAAAGGGACCTGGGAGGTCTTCTAGACTGACCTTCTGCTGAAGCAGGAAACCCTATAAGCAAGAAGTGACAGACGGGGGGAAAAAAACGATCTTAGAATGAAGGAGAAATTTCCTGACAGGGAGAACAATTAATCGGAGGAACAACTCGCTGCCCAAAGTTGTGAGCGCTCGATCCAGTGGAAGAAGAGATTGGACAGCCACTTGCCTGGGGTGGTATAACGGCTCCTGCTCGAGAAGGGGGTTGGACTAGAAGACCTCCAAGGTCCCTTCCAACTCTCTTATTTTGTATCACCTTCCGTGTGGTTGTAGCTCGAAACATGGGACGTTCCTAATACACCTGCATTCCTCCTGAAAGTTAATACGTAGAAATCATGACACAACGATCACATAAATACGATAATTACTTGAATAACAGAGTTGGAAGGGACCTTGGAGGTCTTCTAGTCCAACCCCCTGCTCAGGGAAGGAAACCCTAGACGAGCCATGCGCCAAAAGCGGGGAGAGCGCAAGGAGGGGGTCGCATGCCCACACCCATAATTCAGTGCACCCCGCCCCCCCACGCATGTACGCGTGACACCCCTGCGCTCCCCCCGCTTTTGGCACGCGATGGCACGGTGGACCCAGTAAACCCGTTTTTCTCCCTCCCCAGGCTCCAGACGCTTTCTTGGAGCCTGGGGAGGGCAAAAACAGTCTTCCCCATCCCTGTGGAGGCCAGAAACGGCTCATTTGCCGACTTCCGGTGGGACTGGAAGGCCCGTTTTTTCGCCCTCCCCAGGCTCCAGATGCTTTCTTGGAGCCTGGGGAGGGCAAAAGCAGTCCTCCCCCTGGAGGCCAAAAACGGCCCATTTGCCGACTTCCGGTGGGACTGGAAGGCCCGTTTTTCGCCCTCCCCAGGCTCCAGACGCTTTCTTGGAGCCTGAGGAGGGCAAAAACAGTCTTCCCCATCCCTGTGGAGGCCAGAAACGGCTCATTTGCCGACTTCCGGTTGGACTGAAGGCCCATTTTTCTCCCTCCCCAGGCTCCAGAACGCTTTCTTGGAGCCTGGGGAGGGCAAAAACAGTCTTCCCCATCCCCCTGGAGGCCGGAAACAGCCCATTTGCCAACTTCCGGTGGGACTGGAAGGCCTGTTTTTCACCCTCCCCAGGCTCTAGAGCCTTTCTAGGCACCTGGGGAGGGCAAAAACAGCCTTCCCCACTCCCCTGGAGGCCCTCTGGAGGCCGGAAATAGCCTACTTCCTGATTTCCGGTGGGCCCGGAAGGCCCGGAAATCAGCTGGCCGGCGCTGAGCTAGGGCAACACTGGCGTGCCCACCGATACGGCTACGCGTGCTACCTGTGGCACGCGTGCCATAGGTTCGCCATCACGGCCCTAGACCGTTTCAGACAATTGGTTATCCAATCTCTTCTTTAAAAAATTCCAGTGTTGGAGCATTTACAACATCTGGAGGCAAGTTGTTCCACTTGGAAAGTTTCTATGTTGTTTCGTCACACTTGTTTGTCTCTAGCATCTTTTTAAACGTCCTCTCTTAATCTTCTGTGTAATAGGCACACCACAATGGCCTAGTTGTGTATTGTGTCATACTGTTGTGTGCCCGTGAAGGTATGTGGAATTGCAAGTGTGCAACTCAAAAGTAGGACGCTCGCACGGCCTCCTTAATCTTGCACAAGGAAGCGCATCTGGAAGAGTAAAGGAGTACCCCGGCCTTGCGATAGTTACACAACCTTCTGTTGTTCGCACAACCTATGCACCTCAGTGTCTTTTCCATGCCTCTTTAGTCTCCTTTGACTAAACCCTCCTTATTATGAATATCATTATCAGTTATCATAAATGCTCTGAATATAACATTACCAAGATAATTTATTATGAATGGACTATTCTTGTTTGACTTTGCTTCGCTTTAAAATGAAAATATTATTTTCCAACTGGCCTGTTAAACTTATTGTTTGTGTTATATTTTAATTGTTTTGTATTAAATCCACTTTGCAATAATGGAAAGCACTACGCAAATATCTAATACACGAATACAAAGAGGCGTTTGAGATTATCTTTTTTTTTTTTTTTTTGCTTTAATTTATATGCCGCCCTTCTCCGGAGACTCAGGGCGGCTTACAATGCGTTAAGCAATAGCCTTCATACTTTTGTATATTTATACAAAGTCAGCTTATTGCCCCCACAATCTGGGTCCTCATTTTACCTACCTTTTAAAGGATGGAAGGCTGAGTCAACCTTGAGCCTGGGGAGATTCGAACTTACATTAATTGCAGACAGCTGGTGTTACTAACAGTGCTTTAGTCCACTGTACTACAGGGTCTTACAAGCTCTTTTTTCATTTAGCTTTTCATCTTACTGTTTATTATCAGGCTCGGCTATTGTTTTCTTTTTTTCCATAGTTTAAAAAGCATCAAATTAAGGAAAGAGAGAGGCTGTCGATTCCTCAGGAAGTGAAGCCACTAGGAAAATATGCTGTGATCTATTCGAAAGGCAATTAATCAAGGTAATAATTAAGGTAACTTCGCTGCAAGATATACGTTTAATTATGGGCTCTATTATACCTGGCACATGGGACCTACAGAAATTATGGCTCAAGAAAGATGGACTTTGTAATAGGGATGTTTCGTTAGGAAAAGAATATCAACCAATATATTTAATATCTGATGAAATTAATACATCTCTTTCCTAACGTAAGATAGGAAAGGTTATTTAGGTTTAGGTTATTTTGCGATTTTAGCCAGTGTGGTCATCATACCCAATAAATAAACAGTTTGCACGAGTAAAATAGATCTGCCTCCTAGAGCAAAGGTGTCCAACCATAGCAACTTTTAAGAATTCTGTGGACTTCAACTCCCAGAATTCTCCATGCTTGGCTGGCCGGGGAATTCTGGGAGTTGAAGTCCATAGGCAAGTCCTTGTGTTTTGGGGGCAGACTTAAGGTTCCGTTAACTGAAATTTACCTCCTAAAATGAAAGCCGGTGAAAACACAGGTAGTTCTTGACTTATGTTGTGGGCCGTCAGCAGCCTGTGCAGATTGTAGCCGATTCCAACAGCAAAGAGGCTGGTGTGGTGCTGAGCCAGCAGCCTATGCAGCTGGCACTCGAGTCGGACAATGAGGAGGCAGGGATTCAGGCAGGGCCTTCAGAACCTCCAGAAGCTCCCTTAAGTGAAGAGGAAGAAGAGGAGGAGCCTCTTCTCGATGCACGGGCGCGCAGAGCTGCCAAAAGGCAGGAGTGGCTCCTCAGGAGGAGGTCTCCTCGAGAGTAAGGCTTGGAGCTAATTGGCCACTCCCTTAGCCTATTTAAGGAGGAACGCCGACTGAAGCAATTTGCAGGGAACAACTTCATTCACTCTCCTTTGCGTCTTGATCTTAATTCTCTGCAAATTGCTTCTGGGCTTTCTGCCAACCATAGTAAGATTACGATTATTTATTCTTTGGATTCTTGTAGGCTGTTAAAAAAGTTAATTAACAGCCTTTGTTTGAAAAAGACTGATTTAATTTAGTAAACGAAGGTTTGTACAGACTTTGTGTGTGCTGCGTTCTTTGGGGTCTGTAGCTGGGGCAGAACAACTTACGACCACAATTGAACCCCGACCTGATGTTGCTAAGTGAGAAATTTGTTCAGTGAGCTCAGTCCGCTTTTATGACCTTTCTTTCCACGGTTGTTAAGTGAATCACTGCCATCATTAAGTCAGTTAACACGGTTGCTTAAGTGAATCTGGCCTCCCTGTGGACTTTGCGTGTCGGGAGGTCACAAAAGGGGATTGCGAGACCCTGGGAAAGTGCAACCGTCATAAATGTGAGTCACTTTTCAAGCATATAAGGGCGGCATATAAATCAAATTTATATATATATATATATATATATATATATATATATATATATATATATATATATATATATGAGCCACGTGACTATAGGGGAGATGCGGCAACGGGCGTGTGAAAATCAGTCCAGAGTCACTCTTTTTTCAGTGCTGTTGTAACTTCAAATGGTCACTAAATGAGCTGTTGTAAGTCGAGGACTACCGTAGTAAAAAAAAAAAGGACAGTTGGCTAAATCTGTGCATCAGGATATTGTCGAGATCTCCCCATCGAAACCCCTAGTCAGTCTTTTATTTATTTATTTGCTTGTTTATTTATTTATTTATTTATTTATTTATTTATTTATTTATTAAAAAGCCTGACTAGGTGGCTCAGTGGCTAAGACACTGAGCTTGTCAATGAGAAAGGTCAGCAGTTTGGCGGTTCGAATCCCTAGTACAGGTCTCCTGCATGAGGAGGGGGTTGGCCTAGGTGACCTCCAGGGTCCCTTCCCACTCTGTTACTGTTAAAGACCGCCCCCCCTCCCCTATGATCTCCTTTTAGGGCAGCCATGAAGGAGTCTTTGGGCTGTCTTAAACAACCCTACCCATTGTCCACAGCAGAGCAAAGCAGGGAGGGGGAATTTGCGGTAGAAGGACTGAGCAATAGTGTAGCATCGCACATTCATCCCCCCCAAAAAAAACCCAAGAAAAAAAATGGGGTTCGGCTGGGGACATGTTGCAATCAGGCGCCCCCTCCAAAAAAAGCAAGAAAAAATGGGGTTTGGCTGGGGAACTGTTGCTACCAGATGCCCCCCCCCCGCCCGAAAACCAAGAAAAAATTGGCTGGGGATCTGTTGCAATCAGGTCCCCCCCCACCCCAAAAAAGCAAGAAAAAAATGGGATTTGGCTTTTGCAACCAGGCAACCAGACACTGAGCTTGTCGATCAGAAAGGTCGGCGGTTCGAATCCCTAGTACAGGCCTCCTGTGGGAGCAGGGGGTTGGACTAGATGACCTCCAGGGTCCCTTCCCACTCTGTTACTTTAACCTCTTACTCTGTTGTTATTGTTTATTGTTTATTGTTTATTGTTTATTAATTATTAATTATTAGTTATTAGTTATTAGTTATTAGTTAATTAATTATAATTATAATTATTAATTATTTGTTAATTAATGATTAATGATTAATTAATTAATTAATTAATTGTTGATTATTTGTTATTTATTTATTTAATTATAATTATTGATTATTAATTATTTGTTAATTAATTATTATTTGTTAATTAATTATTAATTATTAATTATTATTTGTTAATTATTTGTTAATTATTTGTTAATTAATTATTATTTATTACTATTTATTTATTATTATTTTCTTATTATTATTTATTTATTTATTTATTATTTATACATTGTGGTCTCCTCCCCTCCTCCTTCCCTCACCCGTCCCCTCAATGGGCGGGGCAAGGCAGACACCCCCCCCACCGCCCCGCGCGGAGCTCCTCCCCAGGCGGGTCCTGCGATTGGGTCGAGGAGGTTCCCGCCCCATCCTTTAACTCCGCCTCCCGGGGTGGGGGCGTGGCCTGCGGAGAGAGCCGGACGCCCGGCTCTTTCTTTCCCTGCGACGTCTTTTCGCATCGCGATGGCGGAGGAGGCGGATCGAGCCCGGGCGGCGGCGGCCCAGTGGCTTCTCTGGGACAAGGTGAGCGATCGGGAAGGGATCCCGAGGGTGGATCGCTGCCCCGATTCCCGATCTCCCTCCCCCCCCCACACCCGGCGGGGCTCCAGCAAAGGATCGATCCCGGGGTTGGAGGTGGGGGAGGGGTTGGAGTTTCCTGGTGGTCTCCCCTCCTTTTGCTAAGGCTTTGTTCCAAGGCTAGCAAGGAGGTGCAGGGCTGGGATCTCTTGCAATCAGGCTCCCCCACTTTGCCCCGGCCAAAAAAAAAAAAAAAAAAACAAGAAAAAATTGGGATTTGCCTGGGATCTGTTTGCAACCAGGAGCCCACCCCCCCAAAAAAAACCAAGAAAAAACTGGGGTTTAGTTGGGATCTGTTGCAAAACAAGAAAAAAACTGGGGTTTGGCTGGGATCTGTTGCAACCAGGAGCCCCCCACCCAAAAAAAAAACAAGAAAAAAACTGGGGTTTGGCTGGGATCTGATGCAAAACAAGAAAAAAATGGGATTTGCCTGGGATCTGTTTGCAACCAGGAGCCCCCCCCCCCAAAAAAACCAAGAAAAAACGGGGGTTTAGTTGGGATCTGTTGCAAAACAAGAAAAAACTGAGGTTTAGCTGGGATCTGTTGCAAAACAAGAAAAAATTGGGATTTGCCTGGGATCTGTTTGCAACCAGGAGCCCCCCCAAAAAAAACCAAGAAAAAATGGGGGTTTAGCTGGGATCTGTCACAAAACAAGAAGAAATTGGGGTTTGCCTGGGATCTGTTGCAACCAGGAGCTCCCCCCCAAAAAAAAAACCAAGAAAAAATGGGGGTTTGCCTGGGATCTGTTGCAAAACAAGAAAAAATTGGGGTTTGCCTGGGATCTGTTGCAACCAGGAGTCCCCCCCCAAAAAAAAACCCAAGAAAAAACGGGGGTTTAGCTGGGATCTGTTGCAAAACAAGAAAAAAATTGGGGTTTGGCTGGGGATCTGTTGCAATCAGGAGCCTCCCCCCAAAAAAATACCAAGAAAGAAATTGGGGTTGGCTTGGGACCTGTTGCAACTAGGTGTGTCCCCCTCAAAAATAAACCAAGAAAAAAATGAGGTTTGGTGGGATCTGTTGCAACCAGGCGTCGTTCCCAAAACAAGAAGAAAAAAATGGGGTTCGGCTGGGGATCTCTTGCAACCAGGCGCCCCCCCCAAAACAAACACCCCAAGAAAAAAATCAGGGTTGGGATTGCCCCCAACTCTCAAGCCTGGCATTCCTTTGAATTGCTTGTTTGGAACAGGGTGCCCTTTTTGCTTCCCCAGAAGAAAAAGGGGGTGTGCCGTGGGGGTGAGACTGGTTTTGCTGGATTTCTGGCTTCGATCGTTGTCCTTCCTCCTTTGTTCCTCCTGCTGTCCGGCTTCCCCTGGCAGAAAAAAATCCGATGCGAGTTCAAGGCCAAGGCCCAAGTGGGATTTGAACCGGCAGCTTCCGGGTTGAAGTCCTGGAGGCTTACTCGCTGTCATTCAAGGCTGCTCCTAATAGTAAATAAATCAGATGCACTCGACAGACAGTTTGCAAAATGTCCTGTTTTTCTGGCTTGGTTGATTTGACCGTTAAGGGAGGTTGTTTTTCCTCTAAACTGTTACAAAAAGGATACTACTGCCTTGTGCTTTTGAGTCATTTCTCAATGGGCAGGTAGTCCTCGGCTTACAACAGTTCATTTAGTGACCGTCCAAAATTACAACAGCACTGGGGGGAAAAAAGGAACTTGAGGCCGGTTTTCAGACTTACAACCAATTGTTGCAAGCATCCCCTTACGTTCGGATGCTTGACAATTCGACTCGCGTTTATGACGGTGGCAGCGTCGTACCGGGCTCATGGGCTCCCGTTTTGCGACCTTCTGAAAAGCAAACGTCAGTGAGGGAATGCGGATACACTGTGTTAGTAACCGTGTGACTCATTTACGGACTGCAGGGATTCTTAACAAACGGGGTGAGGAAAGTCGTAAAACGAGGCAAAGCTCACCTCACAAAGGTCTCTCCCTTAGCAACATAACTTTTGGGCTCAATTGCGGTTGTAAGTTGTACTTTCTTGTGGTTTTGAGTCTTTGGTCAATATGCCCATACTTTGAAATTAGATGGGATTATTATTATCGGTATTATTATTATCTCTTTTATTCATTAAACATGAATCTCAAGTCAACTGATCATTTAAAAATGTATCATAAATACCATTGACTGGTGCTAGTAGTTGTTACAGGTTGCTGCCAGCGTCCTAGGTGTCAACCAAGTATCTTCTTAAAATATACGATTATTATTATTATTATTATTATTATTATTATTAATTTATTCATTAAAAATGAAACTCAGTCAACTGAACATTCACAAATGCATCACAAATACCATTGACTGGTGCTAATGGTTGATACAGGTTGCTGCCAGTGTCCTAGGTATCAACCAAGTATCTTCTTAAAAGATACGAATATTATTATTATTATTAATTAATTAATTTATTCATTAAAAATGAAACTCAAGTCAACTGGACATTCAAAAACGCTTCACAAATACCGTTGACTGGTGCTAGTGGTTAATTCTGGTACTCTGCTTGGTTATTTCCATTCAACTGGGCATTTAAAAGTCCTCTTCTCTTGGTAGGGTCTTGGAAACCTAACGCAACTCATGTGATACACCTCGTTGTGTCCTACGTAAGATAGCACAGCATAGAGCGAGCATTGAATCCCATAAATTTAATCATTCTGGGTTTTGATTTTATGAATAGGCTGAAGTACATAGCGTCTTTTACAAGCACGTGGGGCTTAGGACATGTGATGGTGCAAATTGAATTTTATAGCTTTCTAGAACATTTTGGTATCCTAGTGGTTACATTCAAGTAATCAGCACTGTCAATTTTTCAAAAAATAGAATAGAATAGAATAGAATAGGGAATAATAGGAATAGAATAGGAAAGAGTAGAATAGAGTAGAGTAGAATAGAATAGAATAGAATAAGGAATAGAATAAGGAATAGGAATAGAGTAGAATAGAATAGAATAGAATAGAATAAGGAATAGGAATAGAATAGGAAAGAGTAGAGTAGAGTAGAATAGAATAGAATAGAATAGAATAGAATAGAATAAGGAATAGGAATAGGAATAGGAATAGGAATAGGAATAGGAATAGAATAGGAAAGAGTAGAATAGAGTAGAGTAGAATAGAATAGAATAAGGAATAGAATAAGGAATAGGAATAGAGTAGAATAGAATAGAATAGAATAAGGAATAGGAATAGAATAGGAAAGAGTAGAATAGAGTAGAGTAGAATAGAATAGAATAAGGAATAGAATAAGGAATAGGAATAGAGTAGAGTAGAGTAGAATAGAATAGAATAGAATAGAATAAGGAATAGGAATAGAATAGGAAAGAGTAGAATAGAGTAGAGTAGAATAGAATAGAATAAGGAATAGAATAAGGAATAGGAATAGAATAGGAAAGAGTAGAATAGAGTAGAGTAGAATAGAATAGAATAAGGAATAGAATAAGGAATAGGAATAGAGTAGAGTAGAATAGAATAGAATAGAATAGAATAAGGAATAGGAATAGAATAGGAAAGAGTAGAGTAGAGTAGAATAGAATAGAATAAGGAATAGGAATAGAATAGGAAAGAGTAGAATAGAGTAGAGTAGAATAGAAGAATAGAATAGAATAGAATAGAATAAGGAATAGGAATAGGAAAGTAGAATAGAGTAGAGTAGAATAGAATAGAATAGAAAATAATAGAATAGAATAGAAAATAATAGAATAGAATAGAAAATAGAATAGAATAGAATAGAATAAGGAATAGGAATAGAATAGGAAAGAGTAGAGTAGAGTAGAATAGAGTAGAATAGAAGAATAGAATAGGAAATAATAGAATAGAATAGAATTAGGAATAGGAATAGGAATAGAATAGGAAAGAGTAGAGTAGAATATGTCGCATCCTGGACATAAACTGTTTCAACTCCTACCCTCAAAAAATGCTATAGAGCACTGCACACCAGAACAACTAGACACAAGGACAGTTTTTTCCCAAAATGCCATCACTCTGCTAAACAAATAATTCTCTCAACACTGTCAGACTGTTTACTAAGTCTCCACTACTATTACTCTTCTCATCGTTCCCACTACCCATCTCCCACTTATGACTATATGACTGTAACTTGTTGCAATATCATTATGATTTATATTGATTATATCCTAGTATGATTTGATTGCTTATTTGTTCCCTATGACTATCATTAAGTGTTGTACCTTACGATTCTTGATGACCGTATCTTTTCTTTTATGTACTCCGAGAGCGTATGCACCAAAGACAAATTCCTTGTGCATCCAATCACATTTGGCCAATAAAAAATTCTATTCTAAAAAAACAAAAACAAAAAGGATACAAAAAAGGATAAAATTAAGCTAAGTAGACGGAGAGTAGAAGGTGAGGTAGAAAAATAAACACCGAAAGGCAACAATATAAAGTTATGCAGAGAACTGCTAAAAACGAAAGAAACCTCTGAACTCCTGAGCCATAAAATACCTGAAATTATTCCTAAATCTTGGAGAAGATAAATTGATAAATCCTAACCGATGTCTGGTTAGAAAATAAGGATTCACGTTTAGAAGTTCAAATTTAAACCTTTTGGGGGGCTAAAAATTAGTTATTTCAAATCATATTTTAATGGTTTATGAGCCCTCACCCGTCTAACTGCAATATTTTTGATGCCGTTCCAGACTGTGAATAAATACAGGTTGTCCTCGATTTACGACAGTTCATTTAGTTCAAAGTTACAACGGGGAAAAAGGGAAATAAGGCCATTTTTTACCCGTACGACCGTTGCAACATCCCCAACGGTTACGTGACCAAAATACAGACACTTAGCAACTGGTTCATAGTTATGACCGTTGCTGGGTCACGTGATCCCTTTTTACGACCATCTGACAAGCTGAGTCTATGGGGAAGCGAGGCCCGCTTAACAACCGGGTTACTAATTTATCCACTGCAGTGTTATCCACTTAACAACTGGCTGGATAACTTCAGACCAATCACCGGGTGACTGAGAGTTCTAGTCCCGCCTGCCTTAGGCATGAAAGCCGGCTGGGAGACTTTGAGCCAATCATAGCACAGCTGAGAGTTCTATTCTCATTTTAGGCATGAAAACTGGCTGGATAACTTCAGGCCAATCACCAGGTGACTGTGAGTTCTAGTTCCGCCTTAGCCATGAAAACTGGCTGCATATCTTTAGGCCAATCACCAGGTGACTGTGAGTTCTAGTCCCGCCTTCCTTAGGCATGAAAGCCGGCTGGGAGACTTTGAGCCAATCATCGCGCGGCTGAGAGTTCTATTCTCGTTTTAGGCATGAAAACTGGCTGGATAACTCCAGGCCAATCACCAGGTGACTGTGAGTTCTAGTCCCACCTTAGACATGAAAACTGGCTGCATATCTTCAGGCCAATCACCAGATGACTGTGAGTTCTACTCCCGCCTTCCTTAGGCATGAAAGCCGGTTGGGAGACTTATTTATTTATTGATTGATTGATTGATTGATTGAATTTGTATAACGCCCTACTCCCGAAGGACTTAGGGCGGTGAACAGCCAGATAAAATACATATAATACAAATGTTAAAAAAGCGTTAAAATACAATTACATAATTGGCCCGGAAAATGAAATTTAAAATACCCCAAATTCACTTTGAGCCAATCATAGCGCGGCTGAGAGTTCTATTCTCGTTTTAGGCATGAAAACTGGCTGGATAACTTCAGACCAATCACTGGGTGACTACGAGTTCTAGTCCTACCTTAGACATGAAAATTGGCCGGATAATTCCAGGCCAATCACCAGGTGACTGTGAGTTCTAGTCCTGCCTTAGCCATGAAATCCAGCCGGGTAATTTTGGGCCAGTCCCTGTCTCTCAAACCAACATTGTTGTTTGTAGAGAAAATAGGAGGAAAAAGGAGTATTAGGCACTGTACATTCTCCACCTGGCATGACAGATTAAAAAAGCAGAATAAAAATCTAAGAACATATTGAAGGGAACCAATTAATCAAATGTACAGAGCGACTCTTGATCTCAAGAACCTAAGAATAGGAGAATTTCTGGAACCAGAGGCTGCTTGCAATGGATTAATCATTCAGCCGGGCCTGATGCAAGTTGCAAGCAGAATTGCGTTTTAATTGAGCAAGCATATTCTGCAAAAACCTTTTAGGTTGTCGCTCCCTCAAAGCCCCTATTAGTAAAGCAGATTTGCAACAGTCCCCACTCTTAAGCAAGTAGCTCAGAGGGGCAGAAAGTTACAAAACCTTAAGTAAAGTTCTGTTGGATCCCTCCTCCGATAAACCAAATTGTACCTGTTGTGAAACAGGAATTGAATTTGGCAAGCTGTTACGTGGGCCGATACCGTAATCTTTGAACGAACCAAGTGGCCGCCTGGGACACAGGAGTGGACAATTCAGCCAGTCACGACTAAGTAATCTGGTATTACAAAATGTTCTTTGCCTTGAATTCAATTAAAATATCTGACGTTTTATATACCCAGAATGGTTTTAGGTTAACCGTCAGCAAAAGCTTGGAAGAGTGTTTGCTTCTGCCACTAAATATCATAAAATAGAAAGTGCAAAAATTTGCAGCACGGTATCAAGCGTGGATTTCAAATTTTGGGCTCTATTGCGGTCGTAAGTCGAGAATTTGCTGTATACATATTAAACGGGTGTCAGTGGTGGGTTTCAAAATTTTTTACTACCGGTTCTGTGAGTGTGGCTTGGTGGGCGTGGCAGGGGAAGGACACTGTAAAATCTCCATTCCCACCCCACTCCAGGGGAAGGATATTGCAAAATCCCCATTTCCTCCCAATCAGCTGGGAATAGATGGGGGCGGGGCCAGTCAGAATTTTTTCTACCGGTTCTCCGAACTACTCAAAATTTCCGCTAGATAGATAGATAGATAGATAGATAGATAGATAGATACTGTGGGTGGGTGGGTAGGTAGATAGATGATAGATAGATAGATAGATAGATAGATAGATAGATAGATAGATAGATAGATAGATAGATACTGTAGATAGATAGATACTGTAGATAGGTAGGCAGACAGACAATGATAGATAGGCAGGCAGGCAGGCGATGATAGATAGATAGGTAAGTAGGTAGGTAGATACGGAAGGTAGCAGATAGATAGATAGATAGATAGATAGATAGATAGATAGATAGATAGATACTGTAGATAGGTAGGCAGACAGACAATGATAGATAGGCAGGCAGGCAGGCAGGCGATGATAGATGATAGATAGATAGATAGATAGATAGATAGATAGATAGATAGATCTATCTAGGTAGGTAGGTAGGTAGGTAGGTAGGTAGATAGATAGATAGATAGATAGATAGATAGATAGATAGATAGATAAATAGATGATAGATAGACAGACAGACAGACAGACAGACAAAAACCTTGGTTACATAGGAAAAACCTGGCTAGAGGAAAAACATAGATAGATAGATAAATAGATAGATAGATAGATAGATAGATAGATAGATAGATAGATAGATAGATAGATTCTATCTTCTGTAAGATAGAAAGATAGATATTGGAGCGAGAGGGAGAGAGAGAGATTAGATAAATAGATAATTAGATAGATGATAGATAGATAGATAGATAGATAGATAGATAGATAAATAGATACTGTAAGATAGATATTGTAGATAGATAGATATTGGAGAGACAGTAGATAGATAGATAGATAGATAGATAGATAGATAGATAGATAGATAGATAGATAGATTTTTGTTGCAACATGAAACACTTTCCCGCAGTGCACCCAACTCGTATACAACAAGAGGACATAACTAAACTCAAGATGAACATATTTTGCAGAATCCTAAAACCTTGGAAATAGTAAAGCAGCTGATTGCCAAGGGAAACACCGAAGAACTATTGAAATGTTTCGGCTCGCGGATGGAATTTGGGACGGCAGGACTACGAGCGGCGATGGGAGCAGGAACATCCCAGATGAATGACTTGACTATTATTCAGACTTCCCAGGTATCGGAGTTACTTTTGCGTGCATATTTAAAGGCAGTTGGGTTCCCATTTTCCAAGCAATGGCCACACTAAAGAAAGTTGGATATGCGACTAACAATTCTTTCCGAAACAATCATTTCTCTGACTTAGAATATAGAATAGAATAACAGAGTTGGAAGGGACCTTGGAGGTCTTCTAGTCCAACCCCCTCCTCAGGCAGGAAACCTTATATGAGGGCTCTGCAACCTTAAACACTCAAAGAGCCATTTGGACCCGTTTCCCACAGAAAAGAAAACACCGGGAGCCACAAAATCCTTCCTGTGCCTGACTATTTCTTGAGCAGCTACAAAACTAGCATATGGAGTTGAATTAAACGTTCTGTTTTCTTCTGAAACTTTTCTTTTCTGGATAATGTTTCAATGCACATTGAGAGCAATTCAACTTGTTTTTTTCATCCATCTTTTCCTTCCTATCTATGCAGGCCGTCCTCGAGGTACGACTACAAGTGCAGTCCAAAATTTCCGTGGCTAAGCGAGACATTTCTTCAGCAACTTTTGCCCCATTTTACGACTATGCTGGACCCCGTTGTTAAGCGAATCGCTGCAGTTGTTAAGTTAGTGACACGGTTGTTGAGTGAATTTGGCTTCCCCATTGACTCTGCTTGTCAGGAGGTCGCAAAAGGGGATGACGTAACTCCGGGACACTGCGACCGTCATAAATACGAGTCAGAGGCCAAGCGGCTGAATTTTGATCATGGCGATGCAGCAACTGTCGTAAGTGTGATAAACGGTCACACGTCACCTTTTTCAGTGCTCTTGTAACTTCGAACGGTCACTAAGTGAACCATCGTAAGTCAAGGACTACCTGTACGTTCCAGTTTTCAATCTAACAGGCTGCGTGAAACTACTTCTGATTTCTTCTGATACCCTGCAGTGTCCAGGTAGTCCTTGGCTTACTTAATGACCAGTTAATGACTGACTTACTTAACAGTTCACTTCATGGCCATTTGAAGTTACAATGGCACTGAAAAAAATGACTTACGATCATGTTTCACACTTAACGACCGTTGCAGCATCCTCGTGGTCACGCACGTGATTTATATTTGGATACTTGACAACTGATTCACATTTATGACGGTTGATGTGTCCTGCGTTCATGCAAATATCTGCAACCTTCTAACAGGCCGAAACCAGATTCACTTAACAACCACACTACTAATTTAACGACGTCACAAAACGTGGCATGGAAAGTCATAAAATGACATGAAACTCACTTCACCAATGTCTCACTTAGCGACATCAAGTTGGGGGCTCCATTGCGATCGTAGGTTGAGGAGTCCCTGTATAATTTTACTTACAGTACTGGCCAAAATTGTGGAAACTTTTTGGGAAAAGTGTATTTTCTAAAACTAGCTAATAACACCACTTTTTTGGGGAGTACCATAAAATTATATATCAATGGAAAGATCATTTAATCAAGAATGTCATGCAATAAACTTTTATGAAGGATTTGCTATTAGAATAGCAGTTACAGTATAAAGAAGGAAAGTGAAACACGTAGAAAAAATGAGATATACAAAAATGATCATCCTAGAAAAAAACGAGATATACAAAAATTATAATGATGTCAGTTAATAGTTGGGTAACCTTTAGCATGAATTATGGACTTACAACGTCTTCCCATGGAGTGAACCAAGTCTTGTAGTTCTGCCGCTGTTATCATGTGAAACCAAGATTGAATGATGGCTTCTGTTAACTGGGTTTTATTGCTGGGTCGTTTCTGACTAACAAGTTTCTTTAGTCGGCTCCCTAGATTTTCCATTGGGTTAAGTTCTGGGCTACTCCCAGGCCATTCCAGCAGTGGAATAGGATTATCTTGAAACTCTAAAAAAAAGTGGTGTTATTAGCCATCAAACCTCAAAAATACACTTTCCCCAAAAGGTTTCCACAGTTTTGGCCACTACTGTACTATGAATGTTTCCTTTTGGACGCTACGCTTTCTCCTCCCAACTGTTCGTCTAGGGAAGGTGTGCCAAAACTGAGACAGCTTAATAAAACTGCTAAACTGCTTTGTTTTGCTTGTAGGGATTTTGTAGGTATCTGGAAAAGAACATCAGTGACCTGAAAAATAGAGGAGTGGTTATCGGCTACGATGCACGGGCCCATCCGTCAACTGGTGGTAGCAGCAAAAGGTATTCGTCACAATTCTTGCAATGCTTGTATCAGAGTTCCAAGTAACACACCCAACGAAAAAAGACTCCTGAGGCGAAAAGTTCCTCAAAGTTCCATTTTATTAGAGATGTCATATCGGCACATCTGCGAAAAGCCGAATCTGAAAGCCTCCAGGTTTTCCCCACCCAAAACAAAGTCCCTTTGCACCCACATGTCCATCACATGGTCCAATCAATATGCCGTCCCAACTGGAGATTGGGCCTCCCAGTCACGACACTCCAGGTGCAGGGCAGGATGTCCTTGACTCCCAGAGAAAAGAATGTTGTTATGGCTAGATATCTCGGCAACTCCATGCAATCCCCCCTCCTAGTTTCCCACAGCACTAAGTGTGGCAGCCCTGAAGATCCAAAGAAAAAGATGGCCTCCGGGGCTGACAGCTTGTCCAATTAGAGCAGCGGTGTCAAACTCAAGGCCCGCGGGCCGGATCCTTAGGGTGCTTAGATGTGGCCCGCGGGGCCACTCTGGAAACAGTGACTGGCTGCCTCTGCCACTGACAACGGAGCTCGGGAGGGCCTCCTGAGTCCCCCGGTTGTTTTCAGTTCTTAATCTTCTTTTTTATTGAATCACAAGGAAATATTATTACTTTTTTAACCTCAGTTCAGTCTACCTTGCAAAACCTTTTTGCCGTCACGCGCCAAAAGCCGGGGGGAAACGTGGGGGGGTCGTGTGCACATATCCATAATGCAATGCCCCCTCCCACATGCGTGCGTCCCCCCCCCCCACGCTTCCCCGCACCCTGCGCATCCACCCGCACCCCCACACACACATGCGTGCACAACCCCTCGCAACCCGTTTTGGGCTCCCTGAATTCTCCGAAGGCTGAAAACAGCCCATTTCCAGACTTCCGGTAGGCCTGTTTTTCACCCTCCCCAGGCTCCGGAAGCTTTCCTAGAGCCTGGGGAAGGCGAAAATGGCCTCCCCCAGCTCTCCGGAGGCCCGAAACAGGTCGTTTCTGGACTTCCGGGAGGCCCGTTTTTCACCCTCCCCGAGCCTCCGTGCGAGGCCTGTACTTACCTGTCATCCAAAACGGGCTGTGTGACGACTCCCGGGAGGGGGGTGGCGGTGTGGGCGGGGCCAGCCTAAAAATCAGCTGGATGGCGCACGCGCCTGCGCAGTAAGGGAAACCTAGGATAACGGCTCGCGTGCCTGCAGAGATGGCTCCGCGTGCCACCTGTGGCACGCGTGCCCTAGGTTCGCCATCACGGGTCTAGGCAATCATTATTCATCTTTACGGGATCTTTAAGGCATCTTTAAAGGATCTTAAAGCTCTTCCAAAGAGGGGAGAAGGCAACCAATGATCCTCTGGGCAATGACTTTATTTATTTATTTATTTATTTATTTATTTATTTATTTATTTATTTATGGTTCGATTTATATGCCGCCCTTCTCCGGAGACTCAGGGCGGCTTACAATGCGTTAAGCAATAGCCTTCATACTTTTGTATATACCTGCTTCGTAGGGCTTTCGGGCCCCTCCTAAGCGGTGTTCTTTTTTTTATATACAAAGTCATCTTATTGCCCCCACAATCCGGGTCCTCATTTTACCTACCTCGAAAGGATGGAAGGCTGAGTCAACCTTGAGCCTGGTGAGATTCGAACTTGCAGTAATTGCAGGCAGCTGGTGCTACTTTAACAGCACTTTAGTCTGCTGCACCACCAAGGCTCTTTGATCCTCTGGAGCACTGTCCTATCTGCCACTGTGCCATTGGCAAACCATTCACAGGTGCAGGAAGTTAAAATACTATATATATAATATAATGGGGAATATATTAATTTATTACTAAACGTGTCCATGTGTCAACTAATCAATTCATTCGATTGAGCCGACTTATTTTATTTATTTAGTAAATTTTTATGCTGCCTATCCCCCCTTCCCCCCTTCCCCTCCCCTTACAAAGTGACTCTGGATGGCTTACTTTATAAAACATCAGCTTTTGTTTCTGTTGGGTAAAAAAAATAATACGTGAAGTGGCTTCAGGTGCCAACTAAACACAACAGCAAGGGCTAAATTCAGGGGTGAAATCCAGCAGGTTCTGACAGGTTCTGGAGAACCAGTAGCGGAAATTTTGAGTCGTTTGGAGAACTGGCAAATACCACCTCTGGCTGGCCCGAGAGTGGGGTGGGAATGGAGATTTTGTGGTATCCTTCCCCTGGAGTGGGGTGGGAATGGAGATTTTGCAGTATCCTTCCCCTGCGACACCCACCAAGCCACGCCCACAGAACCAGTAGTAAAAAAAATTGGATTTCACCACTGGCTAAATTCGTTGTGATAGAATTCAAGTTTGACTTTTTATTTTTTTCCTTTCTGGCTGTTAGGTTTGCAAGACTCACTGCCACCGCATTCGTCAGCCAGGGAGTTCCTGTCTACCTTTTCTCCCAGATCACACCAACTCCTTTTGTGGTAGGGTTTTTGTTGTGGTTTTTGTCGCTCGTACACGCTTCCGAAGCAAGGCACACACCGTAGAACTGCTTCCGTAGCATCCCCAAAAAACTCTGTATATCTGTTTGATTTCTACAGCTGTCCACCTCAACAAGTCATTATGCGTGTCATTGTCTATGAAATCATAAATACATGGGTGCTTCCTATACAGGTAGTCCTCAATTTACGGCCAAAATTTCAGGCCAAAATTTCTATTGCTAACAAGACATTTGTTAAGGGAGTATTGCTCCATTTTGCGACCTTTCTTGCCCCCGTTAAACGAATCACTGCAGACGTTAAGCCAGTCACACGGTTGTTAGGTGAATCTTGCTTCTCCGTTGGCTCGGTGGAAGGTCGCAGAAGGGGATCACGTGACACACACACACACCTGGGACGCTGCAACCGTCATAAGTATGAGTCGATTGACAAGCGTTTAAATTTTGATCAGGTGACCGTGGAGACGGGGCAATGGTCATAAGTGTGAAAAATGGTTTTAAGTCCCTTTTTTTCAGTGTCATGACTTCAAACGGTCACTAAGTGAATTGTTGTAAGTCGAGGACGACCTGGGGCATTTGAAAAGCATTAACCTCTAGTGAATTTAAGCCTTTGTGGAGACCGATGGGTTGTTAACGTTTGTTGCCTCTGCTTGTTAAAAGTGGTTGCTTTGTACAGGGGTGGGTAACATTGGAAGATTGCGCTCCCCGCCCTCCCCCCCCGCCCCCCAGCTGTGTCTTCTCACTTTTGGGAAGGCGGGTAGTCCTCCAGTGAAGTGAAGATGTCCCCAGAAGGAAGGGAGGTGAAATTTATCAGGATTCTTTCTCCCAAAGGTGCTTTTTCCGTCCTAGGTAGAGGCAGATATTTCTCTCTCTGGGCACAATGAGAATATATCTGCTGAAAATAAACTCCGCATTGGCAACAGGAAAGGAATCCGGCCAGTAAACATACAGCTCCATTTAATTGCCCAGATTCCACCCCAAAAGGGGTGAAATCCAGCAGGCTCTGACAGGTTCTGGAGAACCGGTAGCGGAAATTTTGAGTAGTTCGGAGAACCGGCAAAGGCCACCTCTGGCTGGCCCCAGAGTGGGGTGGGAATGGAGATTTTGCAATATCCTTCCCCCAGGAGTGGGAGGGAATGGGGATTTTGCAGTATCCTTCCCCCAGGAGTGGGGTGGGAATGGGGATTTTGCAGTATCCTTCCCCTGGAGTGGGGTGGGAATGGAGATTTTGAAGTATCCTTCCCCCGCCATGCCCACCAAGCCACACCACGCCCACCAAACCAAGACCACAGAACCGGTATAAAAAAAAAAAAATTGAACTTCACCACTGGATTATGGCGTCATTAAAAGAAGATGGCAGTTAGTGCCATTTTTGCAGATTGTAAAAAGGCTAAACAAGAAGCCTTCCCAAAGGTGCTTTTTTTCTCAAGAGGCAACTGGACTTTCTGGTTTTTTCTCTGAAGACGGTTCACTTCTCATCCAAGAAGCTTCCTCAGTTCTGACCGGATGGTGGGGAATGGAAGGATTTATACTCCTTGCAGACAGCTGGTCATTTGCGTCCTTTTTAGAGAGTCGTTGAGGCCACTTGGAGGTTTGTCTGTGTCCTCAGAGTCACCTCAGGGGACTGCGTTGTGGAGCTGTGCTTTTTGTGGGGTGTTTTCTCCCCTGTGTCTCTTCACTGAAAAAAGCACCTTCGGGACAACGATGACTGTCAGCGTCTCAGCGCTGACATAGAAAAGGGAGGATGAAGCTTGAACTTTTGCCTGCTAAATCCCTTTGAAGATTCGGTCGCCTTGGAGATGAGGAGGGGGGGAAACATTCCTGTGAACTGATGGGAAAAGGAAAGAGGAGAGTGACTTGGAAGATAGCCAATGAGAAGCAGAGAATTGGGGATCGGAAAGGGAGGGATTGGGGGGCAAAGGTCAGTATTGACCGCGAAGAGCCAGGATCCGGTTACTGGACTCGAATAAAGAGAAAATTTCCTTAAAGATTGGCAGTTTGGAAGTTCATTTATTTTGAGATAGCATCGAAGCCTGGCAGATGACCTGGATAACCGAGAATCTCCCTAGACATTTAGCTATGGACTTTGGGATGAATGCCCTTTGTATGGTGCGGGAGTATGAACAGATTTCCAGAAAAATTGCAGACTACAGGAACCGTTCGCGCTTCGGTTTGAGATACAAATAGCACGGACTCGTCCCGAACAGCCTGCACCTGTGTTCGACAGTGAAGGGACACAGGGAAGGAAACATCCTGCAGGAAACACAGCTCCACAACACACTCCCTTCAACAGTTCCAAGAAAGCTCCGCCCCCATTTGCGCTACTCAGGTGACCCTGAGGATACAGACAGACCTCCAAGTGGCCTCAGCGGCTCTCTAAAAGGATGCAAATGACCAGCTGTCTGCAAGGAGTATCAATCCGCGGACAGAATGCGGTCGCGCGAGTAATTATGGGGGCAACATGGCGCTCACGTGTAACATCTCTTCTACGCGAGTTGCACTGGCTTCCGGTGGCCTTCCGAGTGCGCTTCAAGGTGTTGGTCCTTACCTTTAAAGTACTCCATGGTTTAGGATCTGAGTACTTACGAGACCACCTGCTGCAACCGATAACCTCCCACCAATCAATACGTTCTCACAGAGTAGGCCTACTCATAGTACCATCATTAAAACAATGTCGTCTAGTAGTTCCAAGGGAGAGAGCCTTCTCTGTGGGGGCACCTACTCTTTGGAACAAAATACCCCCTGGAATAGGAATAATCCCAGATCTCCGCACTTTCCGACGTGCCCCGAAGACCTTTCTGTTTCAACAAGCAGGGCTAGCAGAAACATCTAAATTCTATGCCAAGGTCTTAGCAGATACTCCAAGTTGACTCAATTTATTATTTATTGTTTATAAAAAAGAAAATTATTATATGTATATGAAATCTTATTCTGTTCACCGCCCTGAGTCCTTTGGGAGAAGAGTGGTATAGAAATTCAATCAATCAATCAATCAATAAATCCTTCCATTCCCCACCACCCAGTCAGAGCGGAAGAAGCTTCTTGGATGAGAAGCGAAACGTCTTCAAAAGAAAAAAAAACAGAAAGTCCAGTTGCCTCTTGAAAAAGCATCTTTTGGACAACTCTGACCGAGAATCTCCATGGACATCAGCCTTCTTCCTTCGTAATATTTTTCTTCTGGTTTCCTACAGCCGTATACGGTAACCCACCTCAAACTTGCTGCTGGAATTATGGTTACTGCATCTCACAATCCCAAACAAGACAATGGTTATAAGGTATTGCCTTACATAATTTTCCTAGCAGAAATATCTTGGGATGGATTATAGCATTAGTGGTTAAAAGTGCCAGGCTTGGGAACCATGAGACAATGAGTTCTAGTCCCATTTTAGGCATGAAAGTCGGTTGGGTGACTTTAAGCCAAACGCTAGGAGACGGTGAGTTCTAGACCCACCTTAGACACAAAAGCTGACACAGGGATTTTGGGTCAATCACCAGGAGATGGTGAGTTCTAGTCCTGCTTTAGGCATGAAAGCCTGTTGTGGCTCCATTACCTGAGCCTGTGTCATCGGCAGAAGAGGACTCTTAAGAGTGAAGGAAAGGAGTTGGCAAGGCTTCCCTCTCCAGGACCCTCCTCTCTGGCAATGCCTTCGGTGTCCGCCGAAGGGCAAGAGATAGGGCCGGGGCCAAACTTGTCCACGCAGCCACAGATGGACAGTGATGAGGGTAATGAGTCTTGGCTGGATCCACGCCAGCGTCGCAGAGATAAGCGCGTGTAACAGAAAAAAAGGCGTGCCCGAGATTAGGCTGAGTCACTGGACCACACCCCACAGGGTATAAAAGGGAGTGTGGTGGCCAGTCAAACCTTGTGACGAACAAAGCTGAAAGCTTCCACGCCATTCTGCATTGCCGGACTTTTGCTATAGACTTTGCTGGATTATCTCTGGACTTGATTGACTCCATAATTATTGAGCTGTTTCTTTTGATGTATTAGAAGTGGGGAGAAGTTATCTCTCCTCTTTGTAAATAATAAACTCTTGGCAGGCAGCCACTAGGTTGTTGCCAAGTTCCGTTATCATAAGGAAAAGGATTTTGCCGGCTGGTTTGGTCTTTAACTCTTGAACGTCTGTTGGCGTGTGTGTGTGTGTTTGGGGACAGAACAAAGCCTCACAGTTGAATTTTGCTGCTGTGGTGTGGAAAATAGGGAGGAGGAAGAAATAGTAGATCCATCTTCTACACCTTGTTTATAAAAATTAGAGGCGTTGTAGAAGTAAATAAAATAAATAAATAAATAGCCTTTCGGTTAATTCCAAGGATGTGAGGGTAAATTTAAATAACATAGGTGAAGCCAGAACATCTGCCAATAAGGAGTAAAAAATAAATCTCCGTGGGTTTTAGGTCTATTGGGAAAACGGCTCGCAGATCATCGGTCCACACGATAGAGGAATCGCCGACGCCATTAATGGGAACCTAGAACCATGGCCTCAAGCGTGGGAGGACAGCCTCATCGATCAAAGCCCTCTGCTCCATGATCCTTACGCGACGGTTAGCAAGGATTACTTCAAAGATATACAGAGGCACTGTTGTCACAGGTGAGCGGCTTGTTTAATTACAGGGAGTCCTCGACTTAACCAACAGTTCACTCAGTGACCGAAATTACAACGGACTTATGACCCTTTCTCACTCTTATGACCATTGCAGCCTCCCCCATGGTCACAACTTCGGGGATTCACTTAACAAACGTGGCAAGTAAAGTCGTAAAACAGGGCCAAAACTCGCTGAACAAATGTCTCGCTTAGCAACATAAATGTTGGGCTCAGTTGCGGTTGTAAGTTGAGTACTACCTGTATTTCTTCCAGGTTTCATTTATGGGGCCGCCCAGCTCAAGAAGTAACATTGGTGGAGAACAAAAGTGGAAAAAACAAAGTAAAAATGGTTTCAAACATTATACTATTTTAAAATTCATGGCTGCCAAGGAATACCACAGCCCAAATCACTAACACAGTTAGTTCTCGTCTTAACGATCCCAATTGAGCCCAAAAGTTCTGTTGCTAAGTGAAACATTTGTTAACTGAGTTTTGCCCCATTTTATGACATCTCCTGCCACCGTTCTTAAATGAATCACTCCGGTTGTTAAGTGAATCTGGCTTCCCCATTGACTTGGCTTGTCAGACGGTCGCCAAAGGGGATCATGTCTGCAACCATCATAAGTATGAGTCAGTTGCCAAGCATCCGAATGTAAATCCTGCAGCGGTCGTAAGTGTGAAAAACAGGTCATCGGTCACTTTTTTTCAGTGCTGTTGTCATTTCGAACCATCACTAAATGAACCGTTGTTAAGTCGAGGACTAGTTGTACTGAAATAAGTAACTATTGAGTAACTATTGAGTAACTATTGACTAGCGTGTAACCAAGTGTTCCATAATCCCCCCTTTTTTTGTTATTCCTTGCGGCAGACGATCTGCTACCAGCTAAATGTCATTCGTGTTACTTGATTTCAGGGATATAAACAAGGAGACCAAGTTGAAATTCGTTCACACCTCTGTCCACGGGGTAGGCCACGAGTTTGTGCAGTCGGCCTTTAAGGCGTTCGACTTTAGCCCTCCGTTCGCGGTGCCTGAACAGAAGGACCCCGATCCAGAGTTTCCCACCGTAAAATACCCAAATCCAGAGGAAGGGAAAGGTGTACTGGTAAAACATGATTTGGTGCATTTTCTTCCATCTTCACTTCGTCTCCTGTCCCTTCGGACATTTCTTGGCAATTAAAGCTTAGTTCTAACTGTTGACATTCTTTCAAGCTTGCATACGCTTGCAGATTTCAAAAAGGCTAGTCAATTTCTTCGCTTCTTCTGGCTGCTAATTTCCCAGCAGTTTGCAGGCAAGGATTTTCAAAACGTGACTCGTTCATTTTTGTTTTGCACCTCGTGCCATTGAACGAGATCGAGCTTCCAAAATCTTTTGCGCTTCCAAAATCTTTTGCACTTCTTCCTCATGACTTTGGTATTGTGATTTAGACTTCTAGAGCTTTGCAGTAAACCAGGAGTTTCAAACTCACGGCCTGCGGGCTGGATCTGGCTCGTGGGTTGTTTAAAACTGGCCCATGGGGCTGGCCTGGAAATAGCAAAGGACCGGCCCACAGTGCCTACGGCAGCCAAAACGGAGTGTGACCAGGGCCTCCCGTGCCCCATTTTGGCCACCGAAGTGCTGCAGGAGGCCGTCCAGGCTGAAAACGGGGCATGGGGAGGGGACTGCATGTTGTCCCACCGCGGATCATTTTGGCCGTCAGGGTGCTGCAGGAAGCGTCCATCGTGTCTCTCCCCCCTCCCCCTCCCCCCCAGCCGGCCCACAGAGGAGAACTACAATGCTGATCCAGGTCTTGAAGAAATCCAGTTTGACACCCCTTCATTAAACTGTCGGAGGTCTAGGACAATTCGCCATGGCCCAGGCTCACTGCGGGACAAGTGTTACACTAATATCAAAGAAATGGCGGAATAGAATCGTTTAAAAAGGATGCAAAAGGAGGGACAGAGTGAAACGGGAATGACAAATATTGAAATAATTTTTTAATTGCTTTAAATAATTAAATTGAATTGTTGAACTGTCCTGCAGCGAGTTGACTGTGGCTGCGGTGAATTGTCCCACTCCGACCATCCATGCTTATTTTGGTGGGGGTAGAAGATTTGTTTGTTGGTTTTATTTCAAAGGATAATTTGTGCCGTGTTTTTTTTTCCTTCCAGACACTCTCTTTTGCTCTGGCTGATAAAAAAGACGCTCGGGTTATTTTAGCCAACGATCCAGATGCCGATCGGCTTGCTTTGGCCGAGAAACAAGGAAGGTTAGTTTGTCGATTACCAAACTTGATTTTTTTCTTTGCTTGGGGGGAATACCTGAGAAGTATTAAATCGTTTTTTTTTTAAAGAAAAGTGTATTTTTTTTTAAACTATTCAAATACTGTTTTGTTAGACCCCATGTTTGCTCTAGGTATGATAAATTGCCATGGTGAATAACATGTAAAAAGACATAGGCAGCATATAAATCTAATACGGGTAGTCCTCGAATTGTGACCACACTTGAGCCCAAACTTTCCGTGGCTAAGTGAGACATTTGTTAAGTGGATTTTGCCCCATTTTACGCCCTTAATTGCCACCGTTGTCCCAAAGGTGCTTTTTTCAAGAAGCACCTGGACTTTCTTGTTTTTCTTTGAAGACGTTTCACTTCTCATCCAAGAAGCTTCTTCAGCTCTGACTGGATGGTGGGGAATGGAAGGATTGATACTCCTTGCAGACAGCTGGTCCTTTGCATCCTTTTAGATTCTTCTATGCATTCTTTTTTTAAAAAAAAATCTGTTTCTTTTAATGCAAATTAAAAGTTCTGCTGACTTATTTAAGTTTAATTTAATTTAATTAATTCAATTTATATGCTGCCCCTCTCTGAAGACTCAGGGCAGCTCACAATACATTCCAAAAAATCATTATAAAAAACATTTAAAAATTAAAAACATTAAAAACGCATTCATGCCATTCATGGCCGGATCTCGCCAGATCACAAGAGCGAGATCAACGGTCCCATGCCTGCTAGAAAAGCCAGGTCTTCACTGCTTTTCGGAAGGCCAAAAGGGTGGGGATGGTCTGGACCTCAGGAGGTAACTGGTTCCAGAGACCTGGGGCAGCCACAGAGAAGGCCCTCCCCCGCAGGCCCGCCAGCTGGCATTGTTTAGCTGACAGGACTCGGAGGAGACCAACTCTGTGGGATTTTACCCGTCGCTGGGAGCTATGCGGCAGAAGGCGGTCTCGAAGATAGAAGTTATGAAGTTGCTGCCTCTTAACCATTGAAAGCTTCTCTTATCTTTGCAGTGGAGAATGGAAAGTGTTTTCCGGCAACGAATTTGGAGCTCTTTTAGGCTGGTGGCTGTACACATGCTGGAAAAATCAAAATCAGACTCCTAATGCCATTAAAGACGTATATATGTTATCGAGCACCGTGTCCTCCAAAATATTACGAGCAATCGCTCTTAAGGAAGGTTTTCATTTTGAGGTAAGGGTCAAGCCACTTTCGGTTTCCCTTTGCAGGCGGTCCTCGGCTTACGGCTACAATTGACCTCCCGAATTCCTGTTGCTAAGTGAAACATTTGTCAAGTGAGTTTTGCTCCCTTTCACCACCTTCCTTGCCACCGTGGTTGAGTGAATCACTGTGTCAACTCACAAAGCATCCCTGGCCGGCTCCCGAGTTGCCATAGGCAGAGGGGATGGGAAAACGAACGTAGGAGCTGCGGCGAGGCAGCACATCAGTCAAAACAAAAGCACATTCCAGCCATATTTTTGTCAAGGCCATCTCTGTGGTTACCCACAGTGGCCAGAGGGGAGTGATCTCTACAACCCTTGAAATTGCTTCCTTGGAGAATGTGACTGATGACACACCTTGGAGGAAAACAGGGTCAGAGCCAGAATGTAAATTACTTGGGGTCAGAGTTGGCTTCACTTGGAATGTGCCAACATGAAGCTCCCAATAAATAACTGGATTTCTTTTGAAGCTTGGCTCGAGGCTCATGATTTAATTAGGGCATCGGTGGGAACAAGGCAACTCTGACCCCACGTAATTTACATTCCGGCTCTGACCCTGTTTCCCCCGTCCCCCCAAGGTCGCTAAATGTGAAAAATGGTCGTAGGTCTCAGTTTTCAGTGCCATTGTAACTTCAAATGGTCACTAAATAAACTCCTGTAAATTGAAGACTGCCTGTAGTAATGTTGCTGTATGTAGTGATGTCACTTGGCACCTTATTTCTGATGTCGCCTAGAAGCGAATAAATGTATAGGCATACAGTACATCAGAAATACGGAGTTGAGTGACATTACCAAATACAGCAACAGCAATAATAGGTAGTAGTAATAAATACATTTAAAAGAAAATTCCTCTTCTGTTCTTATAAATCTTTTCATTGAACCTTGGTCAATACAGGAAACATTAACAGGATTTAAGTGGATGGGAAATCGAGCCAAGGAGTTGATGGACCAAGGAAAAAATGTCTTATTTGCTTTTGAAGAAGCCATCGGTAATATGCTTCTCCTTATTAAACAGTTAAAGGAACATAGATATATTCTATATATTAATTGTTAATTGTTCTCACTGTCAGGAAGTTTCTCCTTAATTCTGGGTTTCTTCTCTCCATTGTTTCTTGTGCTGCCCTCTGGTGCTTTGGAGAATAATTTGACCCCCTCTTCTTTGGGGCAGCCCCTCAAATACTGGAATATTGCTATCATGTCGCCCCTAATTCTTCTTTTCTTTAACCCAAATCCTGCAACCGCTCTTCCTATGTTTTAGTCTCCAAGCCTTTTGATCATCTCAGTTGCTCTTCTTTGCACTTTTTCCAAAGTCTCAACATATTTTGTCAGAGTTTGTTGCAGCACACACAGTCAGACAGGATTCAAAACGTCTTTATATACATAACAACGCATAAGGCATACAATACCCTTGTAGGTTTTTCCACGTTGTAGAGAAGGGAAAATAGCTAGTACGAACACAGCACAAAATGGAAGCACAAAATGGAGGAGGCAAAATGGAGGAGAGAGAAGCTAGTGCCCTCAAACGTATATACAGAACAGTTAAGCCACGTCCAGGCTCCAAACTGTCTCTTATGACCCCATACCAGGGGTGAAATCCAGCAGGTTCTGACAGGTTCTGGAGAACCGGTAGCGGAAATTTTGAGTAGTTCGGAGAACTGGCAAATGCCACCTCTGGCTGGCCCCAGAGTGGGATGGGAATGGAGATTTTGCAATATCCTTCCCCTGGAGTAGGGAGGGAATGGGGATTTTGCAGTATCCTTCCCCTGGAGCGGGGTGGGAATGGAGATTTTGCAGTATTTTTCCTTCAAGAGTGGGGAAGGAAAGGAGATTTTGCAGTATCCTTCCCCCAAGAGTGGGGTGGGAATGGAGATTTTGAAATATCCTTCTCCCAGGAGTGGGGAGGGAATGGAGATTTTGCAGTATCCTTCCCCCTGGAGTGGGGTGGGAATGGAGAGTTTGCAATATCCTTCCCCCCAAGAATGGGGAGGGAATGGAGATTTTGCAGTATCCTTCCCCTGGAGTGTGGTGGGAATGGAGATTTTGCAGTATCCTTCCCCTGCCATGCCCACCAAGCCACGCCCACAGAACCAGTAGTAAAAAAAATTGAATTTCACCACTGCCCCATTCAACAAATACTATGTTTCAGTTACCAAACAGTCCCCATTGACTGATCTGTTGCTATGCCCTATTCTAGTCTATGAATATTCATACTCGGACATATTTTTTGTGGTACGGCGACCAAAATTGGTTTTAATAATTATGTTGTGTGCCTTTTTGCATTCGATCACTTGTATCGGAGTAGTTTTGCAAACAAAGTTTGTTTGTTTTTTTCCCTGTAAACTTTCAGGCTATATGTGCAGCCCCGTTGTACTGGATAAAGACGGTGTAAGTGCAGCTGTCATAACAGCAGAAATGGCTAGTTTTCTGGCCACAAAGAACGTAACTCTGTCTCAGCAGCTGAAAAACATTTACACAGAGTAAGTATAACTTAATGAAACAATGAGTGCTTTTTTTTTTTTTTTAAATTTAAGGTACAGGTTAGTCCTCGACTTACAGCAATTCATGCGGTGACCATTCGTAGTTACAATGGCACTGAAAAAAAGAACTTATGACCGTTTTTCACACTTATGACCATTGCAGCATTCCCAAAAGTCACGTGATCAAAATTTAGATACCTGGCAACTGACTCGTATTTATGACGGTTGCGGGATCGCACGCTTCCCTTTTGCGACCTTCTGACAAGCAAAGTCGATGGGGAAGCCAGATTCACTTAATGTTGAGGTCCGCCAGCAGCCTGCAGAGCTGGCAGAAGAGTCAGACAGTGAGGAGGCTGGGGAGGAACATGGGCCAGTGAGGGGGGAAGGCTCGGACGAGAGCTCTGTGTCGGAGGCAGAGATGGGGCCAGGGCCATCTGGGAGTTATGCGCAGACTCCGGAGTCTCCAGAGTCAGACATCAGAGAGGCAGAGGAACAGGAAGAGCCTGTTCCTAGTGCACGCATGCGCAGAGCTGCCAGAAGGCAAGAACAGTTAAAACAAAAGGGACAATTTAGGAGTAGGGCCTGGAGATGATTGGCCCCTCCCATAAGACTTAAAAGAGGAGCAAAGCCATGTGAGTCCTTTGCTGGAAAGCAACGTTGTTAATTCTGTTCCCAGTCGGCATCTCTGTTTGATTCTGGACTCCGTATGGCTTTGCCAAGTAGGTCTTTAGCAGAGTGTTAAGGGAGATAAAGGTGGGTGATTATCGCGAAGGACTTCTCCCTAAGGACTTTTTGCAATTAAATGGGACTCAGCTGTGAATGAACGTAATTCACAGCTGTTGCAATAAAAGAGGTCTTTCGGACTATTTGTGTATTTTAATGACTCAGGAAGCCTAGGTCACAACACTTAACAACCTTGCGACTAACTTAAGAACGGCAGCGATTCACTTAATCAGTGGCAAGAGAGGTCGTAAAATGGGGCAAAACCCACTTAACAAATGCAATGTGAAGGCCACCGGTGGTTCAAAGTTTTTCCTGCTTTGTCTTTTTATATAGATACGGTTATCATATCACCAAGTCTTCCTATTTTATCTGTCACGATCAGAAGATCATTACGGCTCTGTTCGAGAAGCTTAGGAATTACGAGGGGAAAAATACCTACCCCAAAACCTGTGGGAAATTTGCAGTCTCTGGAGTCAGAGATCTGACGACCGGCTACGACAGTAACCAGGATGATAAAAAAGCAGTAAGTAGTAGCTGGCCAGGTTTTCCACTGTGAAATCTTAGGGGTTTATTTTTTTTTTTTTCACTGCACATTCATTATTTCTCTCCTTATCTCGAAGGTACTTTTTCAAAAGGCAATTTGGGATTTTTTTTTCGTTTTGCGTGAGCTTGGTATAAAAAGAAAGAAAAATAAATTACCGTATTTTTCAGACTATAAGACGTACTGGAGTATAAGGCCAAAAATGGGCCCGTTTTTTGTGAAAACGGGATGTGCAGAGGGTTTGGGAGGGTTATGGGCCTCCCAAACACCCCACACATTGCATTTTTGCCCTCCCCAGCCCCCAAGAGCACTCTGCAGGCCTCCCAAACCCTCTGTTGTGACCTAGGCTTCCTGAGTCATTAAAACACACGAGTAGTCCCAAAAACCTCTTTTATTGCAACAGCTGTGAATTACGTTCATTCACAGCTGAGTCCCAATTAGTTGCAAAAAGTCCTTTGGGAGAAATTCTTCGGGATAATCACCAACCCTTATCTCTCTTGACACCCTGCCAAAGGCCTACTTGGCAAAGCCACACAGAGTCCAGAATCAAACAGAGATGCCGACTAGAAACAGAACTAACAACGTTTTCCTGCAAAGGGCCCACGTGCCTTTGCTCCTCTTTTAAGCCTTATGAGAGGGGCCAAGCATCTCCAGGCCTTATCCCAGAATTGTCCCTTTTGTTTTAACCGATTAGCAATCAGTTGGAGACAGTGAAGGTCATGGAGATCATAACCAGGGGTGCTATTCAGCAGGTTCTGACAGGTTCTGGAGAACCGGTAGCAGCAATTTTGAGTAGTTCGGAGAACCGGCAAATACCACCTCTGGCTGGCCCCAGAGTGGGGTGGGAATGGAGATTTTACAATATCCTTTCCCCAGGAGTGGGGAGGGAATGGGGATTTTGCAGTATCCTTCCCCCAGGAGTGGGGTGGGAATGGAGATTTTGCAATATCTTTCCCCCATGAGTGGGGAGGGAATGGAGATTTTGCAGTATCCTTCACCCAGGAGTGGGGAGGGAATGGGGATTTTGCAGTATCCTTCTCCTGCCACGCCCACCAAGCCACACCACGCCCACAGAACCGGTAGTAAAAAAAAATTTGAATTCCACCACTGATCACAACTGTAGGGAGGTCCTATGAAGGCACCTGTGTCTACAAATTCTTTTCCGGAATCTTCTTACGATAACGTTGGAGGCCGCCTTCTCCTATGTCACGCCGCTTCTTTTTTCCTCAGCGGGTCACGTCTGACTTGTCCCGTGGTTTTCACGCGTGAACATGTCACAGGCTCTGGTGAAATAGGTTTCTTTTGACTTTTCTGCTGTCAGGTGCTCCCCACGAGTAAAAGCAGCCAAATGATAACGTTTACATTCAGTAACGGAGGTGTGGCTACTATGAGAACCAGCGGGACCGAACCCAAAATCAAATATTACGCCGAACTTTGTGCGCCTCCCGGAAACAGGTATAGTTCGGACTTCTTTCCTTTTTCTCAAAAAAATAGGAAATAACTGATTAAAATTTGCATTTTCCTAACTCCGTGGAATTTGACTTTGGTTATCCGAAATACAGGTAATCCTCGACTTACAACCACAATGGAGCCCAAAATGTCTGTTGTTAAGTGAGATGTTTGTTAAGTGAGTTTTGCCCCATTTTTATAACCTTTCTTGCTGCCGGTGATAAGTTAATAATAACTCGGTTGGCAGGGGTGAAATCCAGCAGGTTCTGACAGATTCTGGAGAACCGGTAGCGGAAATTTTGAGTAGTTCGGAGAACCGACAAATACCACCTCTGGCTGGCCCCAAAGTGGGGTGGGAATGAAGATTTTGCAATATCCTTCCCCCAGGAGTGGGGAGGGAATGGGGATTTTGCAGTATCCTTCCCCTGCCACGTCCACCAAGCCACACCACGCCCACTAAGCCACGACTACAGAACCAGTAGTAAACAAATTTGGATTTCACCACTGCCCGGTTGTTAAGTGAATCCATTGATTTTGCCGGTCCAAGGTCGCAAAAAGGGGATCAGAAATATGAGTCGACGGCCAAGCCTCTGAGTTTTGATCACATGATCGCGGAGAGGCTACCAGTGTGAAAAAATGGTCATAAGTCACTTTTTCCAAAGTGTAACTTTGAACCGTCACTAAACGAATTGCTGTAAGTCGAGGACCACATTGCGGGCCAGATGCGTCACAGGGGGCCGTAGATTTGATACCCCCTGCTCTAGACCAAATACCATAAAGAACAAAGTTGGAATCTAATTGAGTTGTCCATGAAGTGGCTAAGAAACTAATTTTTCTTAACAATAAGAGCACCGTTGAACTAATAATTTGGGAAAATGATCGTCTTCCCTACCTTGTGTGTTTTAAACAATGTCTAGACAGTTGTTTGTTTAAGATGTTTTATTCTGGATTTCTGCATGCAGATAAGCAGAGCTTATGAACCTAAATGATTCCTCCCATAAAATTTCCCCCAAAAAAATATGATTGTAAGGAAGTACAGTGTTATATACGTTCAATTAGACCGGGGCTCTGCAACCTTAAACACTCAAAGAGCCATTTGGACCCGTTTCCCACAGAAAAGAAAACACCGGGAGCCACAAAAACCCTTCCCGTGCCTGACTATTTCTTGAGCGGCCACAAAACTAGCACATGTAGTTGAATTAAACGTTCTGGTTTCTCCTGAAACTTTTCTTTTCTTGGATTTATCCATGGTTGGCCTACCGAGGGTTGAAAAGCTCAATAAATCGCGTGCCGGCGGGTGTCGCACATTGGCGGTTGTGGCGCATATTTTGAGTGACAGGGAGCCGCAGCAGAGGGGTGAAAGAGCCACATGCAGCTCCAGAGCTGCAGGTTGCTGACCCCTGAATTAGACCGTGGCTAGGAGAGTCATCCGATAGGCTTTAGATCTAACAACCCTAAAAGACACTGCGGCCATTCCTTACAAGGAATTAAAAATCTCTCTGTGTTGGAGAGCCTCTATAAAGCGAAGCTGAAATCTTACTACGCCTTGTCTCTTTTTTTAGTGATTTTGAAAAGCTGAAGCAAGAACTGGATGAACTGACCGGCGCTCTTGAAAAATATTTCTTTGAGCCAGAGAAGAACAAGCTGCAGCCCAAACCAGAGTGATGACATCCGCACTTCTTTTGAATCTGTGCATTCTTAAATAAAATACATAAAGCGGAGGGGGAAAAAGGAAATTTAATTTCTTTACAAGAATGACTTAGCATAACTTTATTGTCACTTCAAATGTACACTAATCGGCATAAATTAAAATGAAATTTCGTTGCATGCAGCTCTCTAAAGGGTCAACACCTCCAAAAATACGCTACATAAACATGACAAAATAAATAAATACAAATTATGCACATACCCACATATATTATATGACCGTGATGGCAAACATATGGCACGCGTGCCACAGGCGGCACGCGGAGCCATATCTGGGCACGCGAGCGTTGCCCTAGCTCAGCTCCAGTGCGCATGCGCTCGCCGGCCAACTAATTTTTGGGCCTTGTGGGCCCACTGGAAGTCGGGAAATGGACTGTTTCCAGCCTCCGGAGGTCCTCCGGGGGTGGGAAGACCGTTGTTGCCCTCCCCAGGCTCCAAGAAAGCCTCTGAAGCCTGGGGAGGGTGAAAAACGGGCCTACCAGGCCCACCGGTAATCTTTTTGGCGTCGCGTGCCAAAAGCGGGGGGAGTGCGGGGGGCATTGAATTATGGGTGTGGGCACACACGAGCGAGCCCCACATGTTCCTTCCACTTTTGGCACGCGATGGCAAAAAGGTTAGCCATCACTACCGAGAAGGGCGGTATACAAATTAAATTAATAAATAAACAAATAAATACTGTTATATGACAGAGAAACAACACAGTCTAGTTCGGATGTATACATGTAAATGGTGAGAAAAACAATTCCTGCGAGCTTACGAGACGGATGGCATAGGGAACAAAGCTGTTATAGAATCTGGTAGTCCTGCTTTGAAATCTCCCAGAGAGCGACAGAAACAGACCGTGGAGAGGGTGTGTGGGGTCTCTAACAATGCTTTGAGCTCTTAAGCACACAACGCTTATAAGCAGTATCCCGAATAACAGGAAGCGAGCTTCCTAGAATCTTCTCCACTGTCCTCGCCACTCTCTGTATGGACTTTCTATCTCAGGCACTGCGGCCACCAAACCAAACAGTGATGCAGTTTGTTAAGACGCTCTGCATTGTGCCTCTGTAAAAAGTGGCCGGGACAGGAGGAGAAATATGTGTTCTCATCAGACGCAGGAAATGGAGACGCTGGTTTGCACGCTTCACTAAGGATGACGTGTGGAGGGAGCAGTTCAGATTGTTAGTTATCTGCACCTCCGGATATTTAATATTGTTGTCCACCTCCACAGCTGCATCCTTGATTCTGAGTAGAGTATGACTATACCAGCTGTTTCTAATATCTAAAATAACTGGCTGAGTGAGTGATCTACATGGTAAGGAAATCTTCCCTGGGTAAATTGTCAGACAATTTGAAAGTGATTTTTCTTCTAATAAACCAATTGTATGGTCACCTATCAATGATTTTAAGCCAAGTGAAGTTTCTGTTGTATAAATATCACTAGCAACAACACATAGATTTATATATATTGCTCCATAGTGTTTTAAGGCATTCTTGGGGTGGCTTATGGAGTCAACATCTTTCCCCCAACAATCTGGGTCCTCATTTTACCGACCTTGGAAGGCTGAGTCAACCTGGAGCCAGTCAGGATTGAATCCCAGGCTGTGGGCAAAGTTTGCCTGCAATGCGGCAATATTAACACGGGCAGTGATTCCCTTAAGAACAGTGGCAAGCAAGGTAATTCAATGGGGTGAAACGTGCTTAACCAATGACTCACTTAGTGACAGAAATATTGGGCTCAAATGTGGTTGTACGTGAGGGCTATCCGAACTGGGCTTCTCGAGCAGAGTTCGCTTGCCATTGTGAGAAGAGATTCGTATGAGTAGAGGTACCAGGGTTGCGATCCAACAGGGCTTTGTGCGTTGTCCTTATTTTGTAGCCGTCTTCCGTAGCTGTTGTAGCCTGTCGGCCGCCGGCCTCTCCAGCAGCCCAATCGGAGGAATCCTCATCAAGGCAACCTGAGGAGAGAGAGAGACAGAGGTGGAGCTTGGGCCGTCCATCAGCCCTCAGATGGAGAGTCAAGAGCCAACAGGTCTGGAGGAGGAAGAGGAGGAACAGCTGAGTCCGGTTCCTGACGTGTGGATGTGCAGAAGCGAGAGGAGAGGAGAGGAAAGGAATGGAAATCTATGGGCCAGTCCTTGGGACAGAAGAGCCACCGCTTCTAGCGAAGCCCCACCCTAGCTTTGGGGATAAAAGGCAGAAGACGGAGATTTTTTTATTTTATTTTTTTTATTTTATTAATCATATTTCTATGCCGCCCACTCTCCGAGGACTCTGGGCGGCTTACAACAATCGACAGTATACTAAATAGCATATTTCCCCCTAACAATCTGGGTCCTCATTTTATCCACCTCGGAAGGATGGAAGGCTGAGTCAACCTTGAACCGGTGAGATTTGATCTGCTGATCTGCTGAACTAGCAGTCAGCTGAAGTTGCTGCAGTACTGCACTCTAACCACTGCGCCACCTCGGCTCAAGATGAATAGAGGTGGCAGGCAACTATTCATCTCCCTGCCGGACGGACTTGTTAGCCTGCGTTGAGAGAGAAACTTTTTGCCGGGGCTGCTGGCGCATCTAATAAAGGAATCGTCGATTGACTTCAGAGGGTTTGTTGTGGTTGGGAAGCTGGGTCAGAACAGTAGCAGGCACAACTGATGTATTCAAAAGGACCAATTGTCGACTCCCCCAGATAGGCCGCAGCAGATGGCAGCAGGTTGAGTGATCTCCAAGCTAGGCAGGGTCAGGTTTCCACCCACGAATCCAGCAAGCATCCCCAAAGGAAGGAAACACAAATCCACTTCCTTACCGTTGCCAAGAATGCAACGTAGATCATCAAGTCACAGATTTCGATTTTAAATTTTGTATATGTATGTGTTTTATTTCATGGCTGTTCACCGCCCTGAGTCCTTCGGGAGTAGGGCGGTATAGAAATTCAATAAAATAAAATAAAATAAATAAATAAATAAATTTGGTCGGCCCAACTGGAGCTGAGGAGACGACTGGCTCTTGCTATCGCCCAGCCTGTCCTCAAGTTACCTTAGATCAGTGATGGCTAACCCAGTGGTGGGTTACTACCGGTTCTGTGGTTGTGGCTTGGTGGGCGTGGCATGGCTTGGTGGGCGTGGCTTGGGCGTGGCAGGGGAAGGATACCGCAAAATCCCCATTTTCTCCTGATCAGCTGGGACTCGGGAGGCAGAGAATAGATGGGGGCAGGGCCAATCAGAATTTTTACTACCGGTTCTCCGAACTACTCAAAATTTCCGCTACCAGTTCGCCAGAACTGGTCAGAACCTGCTGAAACCCACCTCTGGGCTAACCTTTCCAGCGCTGAGTGCAAAAGCACGAGCTCGCCCATAATGACAGCCCCCTATGCATGCATGCGACCCCTGCCACGCTTGCACATGCGTGCCCTGTGTGTGCACCCCACCCCCTGTGCATTTGTGTGCATCTCCTGCATGCACCCCACCCCTCACAAGTGTGGCAGAGACCAGAAAACCAACTGGCCGGCGGGAGGCACATGAGCAGCGGAGCTGAGCTGGGGCGAAGGCTGGCGTGCCCACAGGGTTCTGCGTGCCACCTCTGGCACGTGTGCCATAGGTTTGCCATCATGGCCTTAGATGGTCCACATGGGAAATACAGGTGGTCCTAGACTTACAACGGTTCATTTAGTGACCAAAGTTACGACGACACTGAAAAAGTGACTGATAACCGTTTTTCAGAGTTACGACTTTTGTAGCATCCCCATGGTCGTGCGATCCAACTTCAGACGCTTGGCAACTGGTTCATACTTACGACCGTTGCAGCGTCCCGGGATCATCTGATCCACTTTTGCGACCTTCCTATAAGCAAAAGTCAGTGGGGAAGCCAGATTTCACTTAACAACCAGGTCACTAACTTAACAACTGCATGGAGCAAAGCTCAGTTAATGATGGTCTCACTTTGCAACGTAAATGTTGGGCTCAATTGTGGCCGTAAGTCGAGGACTGAAAAAAGAAAACGGAAAGAAATTTACAGACCGCCTCTCTACGCTTGGATCTACCTTTCTGATAAATTCTGGTCATCCTTTCCTGCAATGTCCCAACTTGGATAACAACCAAATGCACAGGGAGTTCTCAATTTACAACCATTTGTTGAGTGACCATTTGAAGTTAGACGGCGCTGAAAAATTCACTTGTGACTGTGTTTCATACTTAATGACCGTTGCCGCATTCCCACGATTATGGGATCAAAATTCAGACGTTTGGCGACCGACTCATTTTTATTATGACGTTTGCGGGTGCCAGGGCCACAGGATTCCCTTTTGCGACCTTCGGACGAGCAAAGTCAATGGGAGAAAGCTGGGTTCACTTAACAACCATGGCCAGAATGGTCGTAAAATGGGGCAAAAGTCACTCAACCACTCTCTTGCTTAACAACAGAAATTTTGAGCTCAGTTGTGGTCGTAAGTTGAGGACTACCTGAAGTCATGTAAAGTGCAATGGTCTGAACATTCAATAAAATGCAGGTTTTGCACCCCATAGAAAAAGAACTGGAGAAAGATGATAGATAGTTAGATAGATAGATAGTTAGATAGATAGATAGATGATAGATAGATAGATAGATAGATAGATAGATAGATAGATAGATAGATAGTTAGATAGATAGATAGATGATAGATAGATAGATAGATAGATAGATAGATAGATAGTAGGTAGATAGATAGATAGTTAGATAGATAGATAGATAGATGATAGATGGGTGGGTGGATGGATGGATGGAGAAAGATGATAAGATAGATGATAGATGAAGAATGATAGATAGATGAAGAAAGATGATAGATAAAGAAAGATGATAGATAGATAAAGAAAGATGACAGATAGAAGATAGATAGATAGATAGATAGATAGATAGATAGATAGATAGATAGATAGATAGATAGATAGATAGATTGATTGACTGATGATTTCTGATCGGGATGAAGCTCATTTTGTACTGGTACTTGATGGTCAATGCAACTGGTTTTTAGAAACTCATCTATTCATGCTAGAAAGACGATTGTGGTTTTTCTTAAAATTTATCTACTTATATAGATGAAGCTTCTTTACAGTTGCTTCAAACGGCGTTGTCTTTAATCAATCACAGGCGAAACGATTAAATGTTTTCTCGTATTTAGGCTGTTTGAGGCGTCTTGGATATTTCTTTTGTGATACCGGTGAAACTAGTGTGTTCGTGAAGCGTGGAAGGAGGCAGGGTGTCTTAGTTTCAGCTGGTGGTGCAGTTAATGCAAAGAGATGACTCACCGTGACTCAGGAAGGGAGAGACTAAGCAGAAGTGAAAGTTTTAAATAAAGCTCTGAAACGAAAAGCCAGTTCCGGAATATGTTGAAATCAGTAATGCGGGTTAGATTATAATGCAAGTTCTGCTTACTTCGTCCTAATCTTCGAGTTGTCAATATTTGAAATATCTGAAATGAGGAAAAGGAAGGGAAGGAAGGGAAGACAGACAGACAGACAGAC